>CAKAJI010000626.1:0-114183 GCA_916610255.1 Lasioglossum lativentre
ATATATTATAAGGTATTTCCAATGTTACACTACAAATTACGATATAGTATAAGGTATTTCCAATGATACACTGCATATTACGTTATATTATAAGGTATTTTGAATGATACACTGCATATTACGTTATATTATAAGGTATTTTCATTGATAGACTAGAATTACCATATATTCTAAGGTATTTTCAATGATACACTGCATATTACGTTTTATTATAAGATATTTTCATTGATACACTACAAATTACCATATATTATAAGGTATTTTCAATGATACACTGCATATTACGTTATATTATAAGGTATTTTCAATGATACACTGCATATTACGTTTTATTATAAGGAATTTTCGATGATACACTGCATATTACGTTATATTATTAGGTATTTTCAATGATACACTAAAAAATTACGATATATTATAAGGTATTTCCAATGTTACTCTGCATATTACGTTATATTATAAGGAATTTTCAATGATACACTGCATATTACGTTATATTATAAGGTATTTTCATTGATAGCCTAGAATTACCATATATTCTCAGGTATTTCCAATGATACACTGCATATTACGTTATATTATAAGGTATTTTCAATGATAAACTACTAAATATTATAAGGTATTTCCAATGATACACTACAAATTACGATATAGTATAAGTTATTTCCAATGATACACTGCATATTACGTTATATTATAAGGTATTTTGAATGATACACTGCATATTACGTTATATTATAAGGTATTTTCATTGATAGCCTAGAATTACCATATATTCTCAGGTATTTCCAATGATACACTGCATATTACGTTATATTATAAGGTATATTCAATGATACACTGCATATTACGTTATATTATAAGGTATTTTCAATGATACACTGCATATTACGTTATATTATAAGGTATTTTCAATGATACACTGCATATTACGTTTTATTATAAGGTATTTTCGATGATACACTGCATATTACGTTATATTATTAGGTATTTTCAATGATAGCCTAGAATTACCATATATTCTCAGGTATTTCCAATGATACACTGCATATTACGTTATATTATAAGGTATTTTCAATGATAAACTACTAAATATTATAAGGTATTTCCAATGATACACTACAAATTACGATATAGTATAAGTTATTTCCAATGATACACTGCATATTACGTTATATTATAAGGTATTTTGAATGATACACTGCATATTACGTTATATTATAAGGTATTTTCATTGATAGCCTAGAATTACCATATATTCTCATGTATTTCCAATGATACACTGCATATTACGTTATATTATAAGGTATATTCAATGATACACTGCATATTACGTTATATTATAAGGTATTTTCAATGATACACTGCATATTACGTTATATTATAAGGTATTTTCAATGATACACTGCATGTTACGTTATATTATAAGGTATTTTCAATGATACACTGCATATTACGTTATATTATAATGTATTTTCATTGATACACTACAAATTACCATATATTATAAGGTATTTTCAATGATACACTACAAATTACGATATAGTATAAGGTATTTCCAATGATACACTGCATATTACGTTATATTATAAGGTATTTTGAATGATACACTGCATATTACGTTATATTATAAGGTATTTTCATTGATAGACTAGAATTACCATATATTCTAAGGTATTTTTCAATGATACACTGCATATTACGTTTTATTATAAGATATTTTCATTGATACACTACAAATTACCATATATTATAAGGTATTTTCAATGATACACTGCATATTACGTTATATTATAAGGTATTTTCAATGATACACTGCATATTACGTTTTATTATAAGGAATTTTCGATGATACACTGCATATTACGTTATATTATTAGGTATTTTCAATGATACACTAAAAAATTACGATATATTATAAGGTATTTCCAATGTTACACTACAAATTACGTTATATTATAAGGAATTTTCAATGATACACTGCATATTACGTTATATTATAAGGTATTTTCATTGATAGCCTAGAATTACCATATATTCTCAGGTATTTCCAATGATACACTGCATATTACGTTATATTATAAGGTATTTTCAATGATAAACTACTAAATATTATAAGGTATTTCCAATGATACACTACAAATTACGATATAGTATAAGTTATTTCCAATGATACACTGCATATTACGTTATATTATAAGGTATTTTGAATGATACACTGCATATTACGTTATATTATAAGGTATTTTCATTGATAGCCTAGAATTACCATATATTCTCAGGTATTTCCAATGATACACTGCATATTACGTTATATTATAAGGTATATTCAATGATACACTGCATATTACGTTATATTATAAGGTATTTTCAATGATACACTGCATATTACGTTATATTATAAGGTATTTTCAATGATACACTGCATATTACGTTTTATTATAAGGTATTTTCGATGATACACTGCATATTACGTTTATATTATTAGGTATTTTCAATGATACACTAAAAAATTACGATATATTATAAGGTATTTCCAATGATACACTGCATATTACGTTATATTATAAGGTATTTTCAATGATACACTGCATATTACGTCATATTATAAGGTATTTTCAATGATACACTGCATATTACGTTTTATTATAAGGTATTTTCGATGATACACTGCATATTACGTTATATTATAAGGTATTTTCAATGATACACTGCATATTACGTTATATTATAAGGTATTTTCAATGATACTCTGCATATTACGTTATATTATAAGGTATTTTCAATGATACACTGCATATTACGTTTTATTATAAGGTATTTTCATTGATACACTACAAATTACCATATATTATAAGGTATTTTCAATGATACACTGCATATTACGTTATATTATAAGGTATTTTCAAAGATACACAGAATATTACGTTATATTATAAGGTATTTTCAATGATAAACTACTATATATTATAAGGTATTTTCAATGATACACTGCATGTTACGTTATATTATAAGGTATTTTCAATGATACACTGCATATTACGTTATATTATAAGGTATTTTCATTGATACACTACAAATTACCATATATTATAAGGTATTTTCAATGATACACTACAAATTACGATATAGTATAAGGTATTTCCAATGATACACTGCATATTACGTTATATTATAAGGTATTTTGAATGATACACTGCATATTACGTTATATTATAAGGTATTTTCATTGATAGACTAGAATTACCATATATTCTAAGGTATTTTCAATGATACACTGCATATTACGTTTTATTATAAGATATTTTCATTGATACACTACAAATTACCATATATTATAAGGTATTTTCAATGATACACTGCATATTACGTTATATTATAAGGTATTTTCAATGATACACTGCATATTACGTTTTATTATAAGGAATTTTCGATGATACACTGCATATTACGTTATATTATTAGGTATTTTCAATGATACACTAAAAAATTACGATATATTATAAGGTATTTCCAATGTTACTCTGCATATTACGTTATATTATAAGGAATTTTCAATGATACACTGCATATTACGTTATATTATAAGGTATTTTCAATGATACACAGAATATTACGTTATATGATAAGGTATTTTCAAAGATACACAGAATATTACGTTATATTGTAAGGTATTTTCAATGATAAACTACTATATATTATAAGGTATTTTCAATGATACACTGCATATTACGTTATATTATAAGGTATTTTCAATGATACACTGCATATTACGTTATATTATAAGGTATTTTCATTGATACACTACAAATTACCATATATTATAAGGTATTTTCAATGATACACTACAAATTACGATATATTATAAGGTATTTTCAATGATACACTGCATATTACGTTTTATTATAAGGTATTTTCAATGATACATTGCATATTACGTTTTATTATAAGGTATTTTCAATGATACACAGAATATTACGTTATATTATAAGGTATTTTCATTGATACACTACAAATTACCATATATTATAAGGTATATTCAATGATACGCTGCATATTACGTTTTATTATAAGGTATTTTCAATGTACACTACATATTACGTTTTATTATAAGGTATTTTCAATGATACATTGCATATTACGTTATATTATAAGGAATTTTCGATGATACACTGCATATTACGTTATATTATTAGGTATTTTCAATGATACACTAAAAAATTACGATATATTATAAGGTATTTCCAATGTTACTCTGCATATTACGTTATATTATAAGGAATTTTCAATGATACACTGCATATTACGTTATATTATAAGGTATTTTCATTGATAGCCTAGAATTACCATATATTCTCAGGTATTTCCAATGATACACTGCATATTACGTTATATTATAAGGTATTTTCAATGATAAACTACTAAAAATTAGAAGGTATTTCCAATGATACACTACAAATTACGATATAGTATAAGTTATTTCCAATGATACACTGCATATTACGTTATATTATAAGGTATTTTGAATGATACATTGCATATTACGTTATATTATAAGGTATTTTCATTGATAGCCTAGAATTACCATATATTCTCAGGTATTTCCAATGATACACTGCATATTACGTTATATTATAAGGTATATTCAATGATACACTGCATATTACGTTATATTATAAGGTATTTTCAATGATACACTGCATATTACGTTATATTATAAGGTATTTTCAATGATACACTGCATATTACGTTTTATTATAAGGTATTTTCGATGATACACTGCATATTACGTTATATTATTAGGTATTTTCAATGATACACTAAAAAATTACGATATATTATAAGGTATTTCCAATGATACACTGCATATTACGTTATATTATATGGTATTTTCAATGATACACTGCATATTACGTCATATTATAAGGTATTTTCAATGATACACTGCATATTACGTTTTATTATAAGGTATTTTCGATGATACACTGCATATTACGTTATATTATAAGGTATTTTCAATGATACACTGCATATTACGTTATATTATAAGGTATTTTCAATGATACACAGAATGTTACGTTATATTATAAGGTATTTTCAATGATAAACTACTATATATTATAAGGTATTTCCAATGATACTCTGCATATTACGTTATATTATAAGGAATTTTCAATGATACACTGCATATTACGTTATATTATAAGGTATTTTCATTGATAGCCTAGAATTACCATATATTC
The DNA here is from genome assembly GCA_916610255.1 of Lasioglossum lativentre. NCBI lineage: Eukaryota > Metazoa > Arthropoda > Insecta > Hymenoptera > Halictidae > Lasioglossum > Lasioglossum lativentre. Next base: position 5,244 of record CAKAJI010000626.1, read on the forward strand.
TCAGGTATTTCCAATGATACACTGCATATTACGTTATATTATAAGGTATTTTCAATGATACACTGCATATTACGTTATATTATAAGGTATTTTCAATGATACACTGCATATTACGTTATATTATAAGGTATTTTCAATGATACACTGCATATTACGTTTTATTATAAGGTATTTTCGATGATACACTGCATATTACGTTATATTATTAGGTATTTTCAATGATACACTAAAAAATTACGACATATTATAAGGTATTTCCAATGATACACTGCATATTACGTCATATTATAAGGTATTTTCAATGATACACTGCATATTACGTTATATTATTAGGTATTTTCAATGATACACAGAATATTACGTTTTATAATAAGGTATTTTCAATGATAAACTACTATATATTATAAGGTATTTTCAATGATACACTACAAATTACGATATATTACAAGGTATTTTCAATGATACACTGCATATTACGTTATATTATAAGGTATTTTCAATGATACACTGCATATTACGTTATATGATAAGGTATTTTCAAAGATACACAGAATATTACGTTATATTGTAAGGTATTTTCAATGATAAACTACTATATATTATAAGGTATTTTCAATGATACACTGCATATTACGTTATATTATAAGGTATTTTCAATGATACATTGCATATTACGTTATATTATAAGGTATTTTCAGTGATAAACTACTATATATTACAAGGTAGTTTCAATGATACACTACAAATTACCATATATTCTCAGGTATTTTCAATGATACACTGCATATTACGTTATATTATAAGGTATTTTCAAAGATACACTGCATATTACGTTATATTATAATGTATTTTCAATGATACATTGCATATTATGTTATATTATAAGGTATTTTCAATGATACACTGCATACTACGTTATATTATAAGGTATTTTCAATGATAAACTACTAAATATTATAAGGTATTTCCAATGATACACTACAAATTACGATATAGTATAAGTTATTTCCAATGATACACTGCATATTACGTTATATTATAAGGTATTTTGAATGATACATTGCATATTACGTTATATTATAAGGTATTTTCATTGATAGCCTAGAATTACCATATATTCTCAGGTATTTCCAATGATACACTGCATATTACGTTATATTATAAGGTATATTCAATGATACACTGCATATTACGTTATATTATAAGGTATTTTCAATGATACACTGCATATTACGTTATATTATAAGGTATTTTCAATGATACACTGCATATTACGTTTTATTATAAGGTATTTTCGATGATACATTGCATATTACGTTTTATTATAAGGTATTTTCAATGATACACAGAATATTACGTTATATTATAAGGTATTTTCATTGATACACTACAAATTACCATATATTATAAGGTATATTCAATGATACGCTGCATATTACGTTTTATTATAAGGTATTTTCAATGTACACTACATATTACGTTTTATTATAAGGTATTTTCAATGATACATTGCATATTACGTTATATTATAAGGAATTTTCGATGATACACTGCATATTACGTTATATTATTAGGTATTTTCAATGATACACTAAAAAATTACGATATATTATAAGGTATTTCCAATGTTACTCTGCATATTACGTTATATTATAAGGAATTTTCAATGATACACTGCATATTACGTTATATTATAAGGTATTTTCATTGATAGCCTAGAATTACCATATATTCTCAGGTATTTCCAATGATACACTGCATATTACGTTATATTATAAGGTATTTTCAATGATAAACTACTAAATATTATAAGGTATTTCCAATGATACACTACAAATTACGATATAGTATAAGTTATTTCCAATGATACACTGCATATTACGTTATATTATAAGGTATTTTGAATGATACATTGCATATTACGTTATATTATAAGGTATTTTCATTGATAGCCTAGAATTACCATATATTCTCAGGTATTTCCAATGATACACTGCATATTACGTTATATTATAAGGTATATTCAATGATACACTGCATATTACGTTATATTATAAGGTATTTTCAATGATACACTGCATATTACGTTATATTATAAGGTATTTTCAATGATACACTGCATATTACGTTTTATTATAAGGTATTTTCGATGATACACTGCATATTACGTTATATTATTAGGTATTTTCAATGATACACTAAAAAATTACGATATATTATAAGGTATTTCCAATGATACACTGCATATTACGTTATATTATATGGTATTTTCAATGATACACTGCATATTACGTTATATTATAAGGTATTTTCAATGATACACTGCATATTACGTTTTATTATAAGGTATTTTCGATGATACACTGCATATTACGTTATATTATAAGGTATTTTCAATGATACACTGCATATTACGTTATATTATAAGGTATTTTCAATGATACACAGAATGTTACGTTATATTATAAGGTATTTTCAATGATAAACTACTATATATTATAAGGTATTTCCAATGATACTCTGCATATTACGTTATATTATAAGGAATTTTCAATGATACACTGCATATTACGTTATATTATAAGGTATTTTCATTGATAGCCTAGAATTACCATATATTCTCAGGTATTTCCAATGATACACTGCATATTACGTTATATTATAAGGTATTTTCAATGATACACTGCATATTACGTTATATTATAAGGTATTTTCAATGATACACTGCATATTACGTTATATTATAAGGTATTTTCAATGATACACTGCATATTACGTTTTATTATAAGGTATTTTCGATGATACACTGCATATTACGTTATATTATTAGGTATTTTCAATGATACACTAAAAAATTACGACATATTATAAGGTATTTCCAATGATACACTGCATATTACGTCATATTATAAGGTATTTTCAATGATACACTGCATATTACGTTATATTATTAGGTATTTTCAATGATACACAGAATATTACGTTTTATAATAAGGTATTTTCAATGATAAACTACTATATATTATAAGGTATTTTCAATGATACACTACAAATTACGATATATTACAAGGTATTTTCAATGATACACTGCATATTACGTTATATTATAAGGTATTTTCAATGATACACTGCATATTACGTTATATTATAAGGTATTTTCAATGATACACAGAATATTACGTTATATGATAAGGTATTTTCAAAGATACACAGAATATTACGTTATATTGTAAGGTATTTTCAATGATAAACTACTATATATTATAAGGTATTTTCAATGATACACTGCATATTACGTTATATTATAAGGTATTTTCAATGATACATTGCATATTACGTTATATTATAAGGTATTTTCAGTGATAAACTACTATATATTACAAGGTAGTTTCAATGATACACTACAAATTACCATATATTCTCAGGTATTTTCAATGATACACTGCATATTACGTTATATTATAAGGTATTTTCAAAGATACACTGCATATTACGTTATATTATAATGTATTTTCAATGATACATTGCATATTATGTTATATTATAAGGTATTTTCAATGATACACTGCATACTACGTTATATTATAAGGTATTTTCAATGATACACTGCATATTACGTTATATTATAAGGTATTTTCATTGATACACTACAAATTACGATATATTATAAGGTATTTTCAATGATACACTGCATATTACGTTATATTATAAGGTATTTTCATTGATAGACTAGAATTACCATATATTCTAATGTATTTTCAATGATACACTGCATATTACGTTATATTATAAGGTATTTTCAATGATACACTGCATATTACGTTATATTATAAGGTATTTTCAATGATACACAGAATATTACGTTATATTATAAGGTATTTCCATTGATACACTACAAATTACCATATATTATAAGGTATCTTCAATGATACACTGCATATTACGTTTTACTATAAGGTATTTTCAATGATACACTGCATATTACGTTTTATTATAAGGTATTTTCATTGATAGACTAGAATTACCATATATTCTAATGTATTTTCAATGATACACTGCATATTACGTTATATTATAAGGTATTTTCAATGATACACTGCATATTACGTTTTATTATAAGGTATTTTCGATGATACACTGCATATTACGTTATATTATTAGGTATTTTCAATGATACACTAAAAAATTACGATATATTATAAGATATTTCCAATGATACTCTGCATATTACGTTATATTATAAGGTATTTTCAATGATACACTAAAAAGTTACGATATATTATAAGGTATTTCCAATGATACTCTGCATATTACGTTATATTATAAGGAATTTTCAATGATACACTGCATATTACGTTATATTATAAGGTATTTTCATTGATAGCCTAGAATTACCATATATTCTAAGGTATTTCCAATGATACATTGCATATTACGTTATATTATAAGGTATTTTCAAAGATACACTACAAATAACGATATATTATAAGGTATTTTCAATGATACACTGCATATTACGTTATATGAGAAGGTATTTTCATTGATACACTACAAATTACGATATATTATAAGGTATTTTCAATGATAAACTCCAATATATTATAAGGTATTTTCAATGATACACTGCATATTACGTTATATTATAAGGTATTTTCAAAGATACACTACAAATTACGATATATTATAAGGTATTTTCAATGATACACTGCATATTACGTTATATTATAAGGTATTTTCAAAGATACACTACAAATAACGATATATTATAAGGTATTTTCAATGATACACTGCATATTACGTTATATTATAAGGTATTTTCAATGATGCACTGCATATTACGTTATATTATAAGGTATTTTCATTGATAGACAAGAATTACCATATATTCTAAGGTATTTCCAATGATACACTGCATATTACGTTATATTATTAGGTATTTTCAATGATACACTGCATATTACGTTATATTATAAGGTATTTTCAATGATACACTGCATATTACGTTATATTATAAGGTATTTTCAATGATACACTGCATATTACGGTATATCATAAGGTATTTTCAATGATACACTGCATATTAAGTTATATTATAAGGTATTTTCAATGATACACTGCATATTACGTTATATTATAAGGTATTTTCAATGATGCACTGCATATTACGTTATACTATAAGGTATTTTCAATGATACACTACAAATTACGATATATTATAAGGTATTTTCAATGATGCACTGCATATTACGTTATACTATAAGGTATTTTCAATGATACACTGCATATTAAGTTATATTATAAGGTATTTTCAATGATAAACTACTATATATTATAAGGTATTTTCAATGATACACTGCATATTACGTTATATTATAAGGTATTTTCAATGATACACTGCATATTACGTTATATTATAAGGTATTTTCAATGATACACTGCATATTACGGTATATCATAAGGTATTTTCAATGATACACTGCATATTAAGTTATATTATAAGGTATTTTCAATGATACACTGCATATTACGTTATATTATAAGGTATTTTCAATGATGCACTGCATATTACGTTATACTATAAGGTATTTTCAATGATACACTACAAATTACGATATATTATAAGGTATTTTCAATGATGCACTGCATATTACGTTATACTATAAGGTATTTTCAATGATACACTGCATATTAAGTTATATTATAAGGTATTTTCAATGATAAACTACTATATATTATAAGGTATTTTCAATGATACACTGCATATTACGTTATATTATAAGGTATTTTCAAAGATACTCTACAAATAACGATATATTATAAGGTATTTTCAATGATACACTGCATATTACGTTATATGAGAAGGTATTTTCATTGATACACTACAAATTACGATATATTATAAGGTATTTTCAATGATACACTGCATATTACGTTATATCATAAGGTATTTTCAATGATACACTGCATATTAAGTTATATTAAAAGGTATTTTCAATGATAAACTGCAATATATTATAAGGTATTTTCAATGATACACTGCATATTTCGTTATATTATAAGGTATTTTCAAAGATACACTACAAATTACGATATATTATAAGGTATTTTCAATGATACACTGCATATTACGTTATATCTGAAGGTATTTTCAATGATACACTGCATATTACGTTATATTATAAGGTATTTTCAATGATACACTGCATATTACGTTATATTATAAGGTATTTTCAATGATACACTGCATAATACGTTATATTATAAGGTATTTTCAATGATACACTGCATATTACGTTATATTATAAGGTATTTTCAATGATACACTGCATAATACGTTATATGATAAGGTATTTTCAATGATGCACTGCATATTACGTTATACTATAAGGTATTTTCAATGATACACTGCATATTAAGTTATATTATAAGGTATTTTCAATGATAAACTGCATATTACGTTATACTATAAGGTATTTTCAATGATAAACTGCATATTAAGTTATATTATAAGGTATTTTCAATGATACACTGCATATTAAGTTATATTATAAGGTATTTTCAATGATAAACTACTATATATTATAAGGTATTTTCAATGATACACTGCATATTACGTTATATTATAAGGTATTTTCAAAGATACACTACAAATAACGATACATTATAAGGTATTTTCAATGATACACTGCATTTTACGTTATATTATAAGGTATTTTCAATGATACACTGCATATTACGTTATATTATAAGGTATTTTCAATGATGCACTGCATATTACGTTATACTATAAGGTATTTTCTATGATACACTACAAATTACGATATATTATAAGGTATTTTCAATGATACACTGCATATTACGTTATATCATAAGGTATTTTCAATGATACACTGCATATTAAGTTATATTAAAAGGTATTTTCAATGATAAACTGCAATATATTATAAGGTATTTTCAATGATACACTGCATATTTCGTTATATTATAAGGTATTTTCAATGATACACTGCATATTACGTTATATTATAAGGTATTTTCAATGATACACTGCATATTACGTTATATGAGAAGGTATTTTCAATGATACACTGCATATTACGTTATATTATAAGGTATTTTCAATGATACACTGCATAATACGTTATATTGTAAGGTATTTTCAATGATGCACTGCATATTACGTTATACTATAAGGTATTTTCAATGATACACTGCATATTAAGTTATATTATAAGGTATTTTCAATGATAAACTACTATATATTATAAGGTATTTTCAATGATACACTGCATATTACGTTATATTATAAGGTATTTTCAAAGATACACTACAAATAACGATATATTATAAGGTATTTTCAATGATACACTGCATATTACGTTATATTATAAGGTATTTTCAATGATACACTGCATATTACGTTATATTATAAGGTATTTTCAATGATGCACTACATATTACGTTATACTATAAGGTATTTTCTATGATACACTACAAATTACGATATATTATAAGGTATTTTCAATGATACACTGCATATTACGTTATATTATAAGGTATTTTCAATGATACACTGCATATTACGTTATATCTGAAGGTATTTTCAATGATACACTGCATATTACGTTATATTATAAGGTATTTTCAATGATACACTGCATATTACGTTATATCATAAGGTATTTTCAATGATACACTGCATATTAAGTTATATTAAAAGGTATTTTCAATGATAAACTGCAATATATTATAAGTTATTTTCAATGATACACAGCATATTACGTTATATTATAAGGTATTTTCAAAGATACACTACAAATTACGATATATTATAAGGTATTTTCAATGATACACTGCATATTACGTTATATTATAATGTATTTTCAAAGATACACTACAAATAACGATATATTATAAGGTATTTTCAATGATACACTGCATATTACGTTATATTATAAGGTATTTTCAATGATACACTGCATATTACGTTATATTATAAGGTATTTTCAATGATACACTGCATATTACGTTATATCATAAGGTATTTTCAATGATACACTGCATATTAAGTTATATTAAAAGGTATTTTCAATGATAAACTGCAATATATTATAAGGTATTTTCAATGATACACTACAAATAACGATATATTATAAGGTATTTTCAAAGATACACTACAAATTACGATATATTATAAGGTATTTTCAATGATACACTGCATATTACGTTATATTATAAGGTATTTTCAATGATGCACTGCATATTACGTTATACTATAAGGTATTTTCAATGATACACTGCATATTAAGTTATATTATAAGGTATTTTCAATGATAAACTACTATATATTACAAGGTATTTTCAATGATACACTGCATATTACGTTATATTATAAGGTATTTTCAAAGATACACTACAAATAACGATATATTATAAGGTATTTTCAATGATACACTGCATATTACGTTATATGAGAAGGTATTTTCATTGATACACTACAAATTACGATATATTATAAGGTATTTTCAATGATAAACTCCAATATATTATAAGGTATTTTCAATGATACACTGCATATTACGTTATATTATAAGGTATTTTCAAAGATACACTACAAATTACGATATATTATAAGGTATTTTCAATGATACACTGCATATTACGTTATATTATAAGGTATTTTCAAAGATACACTACAAATAACGATATATTATAAGGTATTTTCAATGATACACTGCATATTACGTTATATTATAAGGTATTTTCAATTGATGCACTGCATATTACGTTATATTATAAGGTATTTTCAATGATACACTGCATATTACGTTATATTATAAGGTATTTTCAAAGATACTCTACAAATAACGATATATTATAAGGTATTTTCAATGATACACTGCATATTACGTTATATGAGAAGGTATTTTCATTGATACACTACAAATTACGATATATTATAAGGTATTTTCAATGATACACTGCATATTAAGTTATATTAAAAGGTATTTTCAATGATAAACTGCAATATATTATAAGGTATTTTCAATGATAAACTACTATATATTATAAGGTATTTTCAATGATACACTGCATATTACGTTATATTATAAGGTATTTTCAAAGATACACTACAAATAACGATATATTATAAGGTATTTTCAATGATACACTGCATATTACGTTATATGAGAAGGTATTTTCATTGATACACTACAAATTACGATATATTATAAGGTATTTTCAATGATAAACTCCAATATATTATAAGGTATTTTCAATGATACACTGCATATTAAGTTATATTATAAGGTATTTTCAATGATACACTGCATATTACGTTATATTATAAGGTATTTTCAATGATGCACTGCATATTACGATATACTATAAGGTATTTTCAATGATACACTACAAATTACGATATATTATAAGGTATTTTCAATGATACACTGCATATTACGTTATATTATAAGGTATTTTCAATGATACACTGCATATTACGTTATATTATAAGGTATTTTCAATGATACACTGCATATTACGTTATATTATAAGGTATTTTCAATGATACACTGCATATTACGTTATATCATAAGGTATATTCAATGATACACTGCATATTAAGTTATATTAAAAGGTATTTTCAATGATAAACTGCAATATATTATAAGGTATTTTCAATGATACACTACAAATAACGATATATTATAAGGTATTTTCAAAGATACACTACAAATTACGATATATTATAAGGTATTTTCAATGATACACTGCATATTACGTTATATTATAAGGTATTTTCAATGATGCACTGCATATTACGTTATACTATAAGGTATTTTCAATGATACACTGCATATTAAGTTATATTATAAGGTATTTTCAATGATAAACTACTATATATTACAAGGTATTTTCAATGATACACTGCATATTACGTTATATTATAAGGTATTTTCAAAGATACACTACAAATAACGATATATTATAAGGTATTTTCAATGATACACTGCATATTACGTTATATGAGAAGGTATTTTCATTGATACACTACAAATTACGATATATTATAAGGTATTTTCAATGATAAACTCCAATATATTATAAGGTATTTTCAATGATACACTGCATATTAAGTTATATTATAAGGTATTTTCAATGATACACTGCATATTACGTTATATTATAAGGTATTTTCAATGATGCACTGCATATTACGATATATTATAAGGTATTTTCAATGATACACTACAAATTACGATATATTATAAGGTATTTTCAATGATACACTGCATATTACGTTATATTATAAGGTATTTTCAATGATACACTGCATATTACGTTATATCTAAAGGTATTTTCAATGATACACTGCATATTACGTTATATTATAAGGTATTTTCAATGATACACTGCATATTACGTTATATCATAAGGTATTTTCAATGATACACTGCATATTAAGTTATATTAAAAGGTATTTTCAATGATAAACTGCAATATATTATAAGGTATTTTCAATGATACACTACAAATAACGATATATTATAAGGTATTTTCAAAGATACACTACAAATTACGATATATTATAAGGTATTTTCAATGATACACTGCATATTACGTTATATTATAAGGTATTTTCAATGATGCACTGCATATTACGTTATACTATAAGGTATTTTCAATGATACACTGCATATTAAGTTATATTATAAGGTATTTTCAATGATAAACTACTATATATTACAAGGTATTTTCAATGATACACTGCATATTACGTTATATTATAAGGTATTTTCAAAGATACACTACAAATAACGATATATTATAAGGTATTTTCAATGATACACTGCATATTACGTTATATGAGAAGGTATTTTCATTGATACACTACAAATTACGATATATTATAAGGTATTTTCAATGATAAACTCCAATATATTATAAGGTATTTTCAATGATACACTGCATATTAAGTTATATTATAAGGTATTTTCAATGATACACTGCATATTACGTTATATTATAAGGTATTTTCAATGATGCACTGCATATTACGATATACTATAAGGTATTTTCAATGATACACTACAAATTACGATATATTATAAGGTATTTTCAATGATACACTGCATATTACGTTATATTATAAGGTATTTTCAATGATACACTGCATATTACGTTATATCTGAAGGTATTTTCAATGATACACTGCATATTACGTTATATTATAAGGTATTTTCAATGATACACTGCATATTACGTTATATCATAAGGTATTTTCAATGATACACTGCATATTAAGTTATATTAAAAGGTATTTTCAATGATAAACTGCAATATATTATAAGGTATTTTCAATGATACACTACAAATAACGATATATTATAAGGTATTTTCAAAGATACACTACAAATTACGATATATTATAAGGTATTTTCAATGATACACTGCATATTACGTTATATTATAAGGTATTTTCAATGATGCACTGCATATTACGTTATACTATAAGGTATTTTCAATGATACACTGCATATTAAGTTATATTATAAGGTATTTTCAATGATAAACTACTATATATTACAAGGTATTTTCAATGATACACTGCATATTACGTTATATTATAAGGTATTTTCAAAGATACACTACAAATAACGATATATTATAAGGTATTTTCAATGATACACTGCATATTACGTTATATGAGAAGGTATTTTCATTGATACACTACAAATTACGATATATTATAAGGTATTTTCAATGATAAACTCCAATATATTATAAGGTATTTTCAATGATACACTGCATATTACGTTATATTATAAGGTATTTTCAAAGATACACTACAAATTACGATATATTATAAGGTATTTTCAATGATACACTGCATATTACGTTATATTATAAGGTATTTTCAAAGATACACTACAAATAACGATATATTATAAGGTATTTTCAATGATACACTGCATATTACGTTATATTATAAGGTATTTTCAATTGATGCACTGCATATTACGTTATATTATAAGGTATTTTCAATGATACACTGCATATTACGTTATATTATAAGGTATTTTCAAAGATACTCTACAAATAACGATATATTATAAGGTATTTTCAATGATACACTGCATATTACGTTATATGAGAAGGTATTTTCATTGATACACTACAAATTACGATATATTATAAGGTATTTTCAATGATACACTGCATATTAAGTTATATTAAAAGGTATTTTCAATGATAAACTGCAATATATTATAAGGTATTTTCATTGATACACTACAAATAACGATATATTATAAGGTATTTTCAAAGATACACTACAAATTACGATATATTATAAGGTATTTTCAATGATACACTGCATATTACGTTATATTATAAGGTATTTTCAATGATACACTGCATATTACGTTATACTATAAGGTATTTTCAATGATACACTGCATATTAAGTTATATTATAAGGTATTTCCAATGATAAACTCCAATATATTATAAGGTATTTTCAATGATACACTGCATATTAAGTTATATTATAAGGTATTTTCAATGATACACTGCATATTACGTTATATTATAAGGTATTTTCAATGATGCACTGCATATTACGATATACTATAAGGTATTTTCAATGATACACTACAAATTACGATATATTATAAGGTATTTTCAATGATACACTGCATATTACGTTATATTATAAGGTATTTTCAATGATACACTGCATATTACGTTATATTATAAGGTATTTTCAATGATACACTGCATATTACGTTATATTATAAGGTATTTTCAATGATACACTGCATATTACGTTATATCATAAGGTATTTTCAATGATACACTGCATATTAAGTTATATTAAAAGGTATTTTCAATGATAAACTGCAATATATTATAAGGTATTTTCAATGATACACTACAAAAAACGACATATTATAAGGTATTTTCAAAGATACACTACAAATTACGATATATTATAAGGTATTTTCAATGATACACTGCATATTACGTTATATTATAAGGTATTTTCAATGATGCACTGCATATTACGTTATACTATAAGGTATTTTCAATGATACACTGCATATTAAGTTATATTATAAGGTATTTTCAATGATAAACTACTATATATTACAAGGTATTTTCAATGATACACTGCATATTACGTTATATTATAAGGTATTTTCAAAGATACACTACAAATAACGATATATTATAAGGTATTTTCAATGATACACTGCATATTACGTTATATGAGAAGGTATTTTCATTGATACACTACAAATTACGATATATTATAAGGTATTTTCAATGATAAACTCCAATATATTATAAGGTATTTTCAATGATACACTGCATATTAAGTTATATTATAAGGTATTTTCAATGATACACTGCATATTACGTTATATTATAAGGTATTTTCAATGATGCACTGCATATTACGATATACTATAAGGTATTTTCAATGATACACTACAAATTACGATATATTATAAGGTATTTTCAATGATACACTGCATATTACGTTATATTATAAGGTATTTTCAATGATACACTGCATATTACGTTATATGTGAAGGTATTTTCAATGATACACTGCATATTACGTTATATTATAAGGTATTTTCAATGATACACTGCATATTACGTTATATTATAAGGTATTTTCAATGATACACTGCATAATACGTTATATTATAAGGTATTTTCAATGATACACTGCATATTACGTTATATTATAAGGTATTTTCAATGATACACTGCATAATACGATATATGATAAGGTATTTTCAATGATGCACTGCATATTACGTTATACTATAAGGTATTTTCAATGATACACTGCATATTAAGTTATATTATAAGGTATTTTCAATGATAAACTGCATATTACGTTATACTATAAGGTATTTTCAATGATACACTGCATATTACGTTATATTATAAGGTATTTTCAATGATAAACTACTATATATTACAAGGTATTTTCAATGATACACTGCATATTACGTTATATTATAAGGTATTTTCAAAGATACACTACAAATAACGATATATTATTAGGTATTTTCAATGATACACTGCATATTACGTTATATGAGAAGGTATTTTCATTGATACACTACAAATTACGATATATTATAAGGTATTTCCAATGATAAACTCCAATATATTATAAGGTATTTTCAATGATACACTGCATATTAAGTTATATTATAAGGTATTTTCAATGATACACTGCATATTACGTTATATTATAAGGTATTTTCAATGATGCACTGCATATTACGTTATACTATAAGGTATTTTCAATGATACACTACAAATTACGATATATTATAAGGTATTTTCAATGATACACTGCATATTACGTTATATTATAAGGTATTTTCAATGATACACTGCATATTACGTTATATTATAAGGTATTTTCAATGATACACTGCATATTACGTTATATTATAAGGTATTTTCAATGATACACTGCATATTACGTTATATCATAAGGTATTTTCAATGATACACTGCATATTAAGTTATATTAAAAGGTATTTTCAATGATAAACTGCAATATATTATAAGGTATTTTCAATGATACACTACAAATTACCATATATTATAAGGTATTTTCAAAGATACACTACAAATTACGATATATTATAAGGTATTTTCAATGATACACTGCATATTACGTTATATTATAAGGTATTTTCAATGATGCACTGCATATTACGTTATACTATAAGGTATTTTCAATGATACACTGCATATTAAGTTATATTATAAGGTATTTTCAATGATAAACTACTATATATTACAAGGTATTTTCAATGATACACTGCATATTACGTTATATTATAAGGTATTTTCAAAGATACACTACAAATAACGATATATTATAAGGTATTTTCAATGATACACTGCATATTACGTTATATGAGAAGGTATTTTCATTGATACACTACAAATTACGATATATTATAAGGTATTTTCAATGATAAACTCCAATATATTATACGGTATTTTCAATGATACACTGCATATTAAGTTATATTATAAGGTATTTTCAATGATACACTGCATATTACGTTATATTATAAGGTATTTTCAATGATGCACTGCATATTACGATATACTATAAGGTATTTTCAATGATACACTACAAATTACGATATATTATAAGGTATTTTCAATGATACACTGCATATTACGTTATATTATAAGGTATTTTCAATGATACACTGCATATTACGTTATATGTGAAGGTATTTTCAATGATACACTGCATATTACGTTATATTATAAGGTATTTTCAATGATACACTGCATATTACGTTATATTATAAGGTATTTTCAATGATACACTGCATAATACGTTATATGATAAGGTATTTTCAATGATGCACTGCATATTACGTTATACTATAAGGTATTTTCAATGATACACTGCATATTAAGTTATATGATAAGGTATTTTCAATGATGCACTGCATATTACGTTATATTATAAGGTATTTTCAATGATACACTGCATATTAAGTTATATTATAAGGTATTTTCAATGATAAACTGCATATTACGTTATACTATAAGGTATTTTCAATGATACACTGCATATTAAGTTATATTATAAGGTATTTTCAATGATAAACTACTATATATTATAAGGTATTTTCAATGATACACTGCATATTACGTTATATTATAAGGTATTTTCAAAGATACACTACAAATAACGATACATTATAAGGTATTTTCAATGATACACTGCATTTTACGTTATATTATAAGGTATTTTCAATGATACACTGCATATTACGTTATATTATAAGGTATTTTCAATGATGCACTGCATATTACGTTATACTATAAGGTATTTTCTATGATACACTACAAATTACGATATATTATAAGGTATTTTCAATGATACACTGCATATTACGTTATATTATAAGGTATTTTCAATGATACACTGCATATTACGTTATATTATAAGGTATTTTCAATGATGCACTACATATTACGTTATACTATAAGGTATTTTCTATGATACACTACAAATTACGATATATTATAAGGTATTTTCAATGATACACTGCATATTACGTTATATTATAAGGTATTTTCAATGATACACTGCATATTACGTTATATCTGAAGGTATTTTCAATGATACACTGCATATTACGTTATATTATAAGGTATTTTCAATGATACACTGCAATATATTATAAGTTATTTTCAATGATACACAGCATATTACGTTATATTATAAGGTATTTTCAAAGATAAACTGCAATATATTATAAGTTATTTTCAATGATACACAGCATATTACGTTATATTATAAGGTATTTTCAATGATACACTACAAATTACGATATATTATAAGGTATTTTCAATGATACACTGCATATTACGTTATATTATAATGTATTTTCAAAGATACACTACAAATAACGATATATTATAAGGTATTTTCAATGATACACTGCATATTACGTTATATTATAAGGTATTTTCAATGATACACTGCATATTACGTTATATTATAAGGTATTTTCAATGATACACTGCATATTACGTTATATCATAAGGTATTTTCAATGATACACTGCATATTAAGTTATATTAAAAGGTATTTTCAATGATAAACTGCAATATATTATAAGGTATTTTCAATGATACACTACAAATAACGATATATTATAAGGTATTTTCAAAGATACACTACAAATTACGATATATTATAAGGTATTTTCAATGATACACTGCATATTACGTTATATTATAAGGTATTTTCAATGATGCACTGCATATTACGTTATACTATAAGGTATTTTCAATGATACACTGCATATTAAGTTATATTATAAGGTATTTTCAATGATAAACTACTATATATTACAAGGTATTTTCAATGATACACTGCATATTACGTTATATTATAAGGTATTTTCAAAGATACACTACAAATAACGATATATTATAAGGTATTTTCAATGATACACTGCATATTACGTTATATGAGAAGGTATTTTCATTGATACACTACAAATTACGATATATTATAAGGTATTTTCAATGATAAACTCCAATATATTATAAGGTATTTTCAATGATACACTGCATATTAAGTTATATTATAAGGTATTTTCAATGATACACTGCATATTACGTTATATTATAAGGTATTTTCAATGATGCACTGCATATTACGATATACTATAAGGTATTTTCAATGATACACTACAAATTACGATATATTATAAGGTATTTTCAATGATACACTGCATATTACGTTATATTATAAGGTATTTTCAATGATACACTGCATATTACGTTATATTATAAGGTATTTTCAATGATACACTGCATATTACGTTATATTATAAGGTATTTTCAATGATACACTGCATATTACGTTATATTATAAGGTATTTTCAATGATACACTGCATATTAAGTTATATTAAAAGGTATTTTCAATGATAAACTGCAATATATTATAAGGTATTTTCAATGATACACTACAAATAACGATATATTATAAGGTATTTTCAAAGATACACTACAAATTACGATATATTATAAGGTATTTTCAATGATACACTGCATATTACGTTATATTATAAGGTATTTTCAATGATGCACTGCATATTACGTTATACTATAAGGTATTTTCAATGATACACTGCATATTAAGTTATATTATAAGGTATTTTCAATGATAAACTACTATATATTACAAGGTATTTTCAATGATACACTGCATATTACGTTATATTATAAGGTATTTTCAAAGATACACTACAAATAACGATATATTATAAGGTATTTTCAATGATACACTGCATATTACGTTATATGAGAAGGTATTTTCATTGATACACTACAAATTACGATATATTATAAGGTATTTTCAATGATAAACTCCAATATATTATAAGGTATTTTCAATGATACACTGCATATTAAGTTATATTATAAGGTATTTTCAATGATACACTGCATATTACGTTATATTATAAGGTATTTTCAATGATGCACTGCATATTACGATATACTATAAGGTATTTTCAATGATACACTACACATTACGATATATTATAAGGTATTTTCAATGATACACTGCATATTACGTTATATTATAAGGTATTTTCAATGATACACTGCATATTACGTTATATCTGAAGGTATTTTCAATGATACACTGCATATTACGTTATATTATAAGGTATTTTCAATGATACACTGCATATTACGTTATATCATAAGGTATTTTCAATGATACACTGCATATTAAGTTATATTAAAAGGTATTTTCAATGTTAAACTGCAATATATTATAAGGTATTTTCAATGATACACTACAAATAACGATATATTATAAGGTATTTTCAAAGATACACTACAAATTACGATATATTATAAGGTATTTTCAATGATACACTGCATATTACGTTATATTATAAGGTATTTTCAATGATGCACTGCATATTACGTTATACTATAAGGTATTTTCAATGATACACTGCATATTAAGTTATATTATAAGGTATTTTCAATGATAAACTACTATATATTACAAGGTATTTTCAATGATACACTGCATATTACGTTATATTATAAGGTATTTTCAAAGATACACTACAAATAACGATATATTATAAGGTATTTTCAATGATACACTGCATATTACGTTATATGAGAAGGTATTTTCATTGATACACTACAAATTACGATATATTATAAGGTATTTTCAATGATAAACTCCAATATATTATAAGGTATTTTCAATGATACACTGCATATTACGTTATATTATAAGGTATTTTCAAAGATACACTACAAATTACGATATATTATAAGGTATTTTCAATGATACACTGCATATTACGTTATATTATAAGGTATTTTCAAAGATACACTACAAATAACGATATATTATAAGGTATTTTCAATGATACACTGCATATTACGTTATATTATAAGGTATTTTCAATTGATGCACTGCATATTACGTTATATTATAAGGTATTTTCAATGATACACTGCATATTACGTTATATTATAAGGTATTTTCAAAGATACTCTACAAATAACGATATATTATAAGGTATTTTCAATGATACACTGCATATTACGTTATATGAGAAGGTATTTTCATTGATACACTACAAATTACGATATATTATAAGGTATTTTCAATGATACACTGCATATTAAGTTATATTAAAAGGTATTTTCAATGATAAACTGCAATATATTATAAGGTATTTTCAATGATACACTACAAATAACGATATATTATAAGGTATTTTCAAAGATACACTACAAATTACGATATATTATAAGGTATTTTCAATGATACACTGCATATTACGTTATATTATAAGGTATTTTCAATGATGCACTGCATATTACGTTATACTATAAGGTATTTTCAATGATACACTGCATATTAAGTTATATTATAAGGTATTTTCAATGATAAACTACTATATATTACAAGGTATTTTCAATGATACACTGCATATTACGTTATATTATAAGGTATTTTCAAAGATACACTACAAATAACGATATATTATAAGGTATTTTCAATGATACACTGCATATTACGTTATATGAGAAGGTATTTTCATTGATACACTACAAATTACGATATATTATAAGGTATTTTCAATGATAAACTCCAATATATTATAAGGTATTTTCAATGATACACTGCATATTAAGTTATATTATAAGGTATTTTCAATGATACACTGCATATTACGTTATATTATAAGGTATTTTCAATGATGCACTGCATATTACGATATACTATAAGGTATTTTCAATGATACACTACAAATTACGATATATTATAAGGTATTTTCAATGATACACTGCATATTACGTTATATTATAAGGTATTTTCAATGATACACTGCATATTACGTTATATTATAAGGTATTTTCAATGATACACTGCATATTAAGTTATATTATAAGGTATTTTCAATGATACACTGCATATTACGTTATATTATAAGGTATTTTCAATGATGCACTGCATATTACGATATACTATAAGGTATTTTCAATGATACACTACAAATTACGATATATTATAAGGTATTTTCAATGATACACTGCATATTACGTTATATTATAAGGTATTTTCAATGATACACTGCATATTACGTTATATTATAAGGTATTTTCAATGATACACTGCATATTAAGTTATATTATAAGGTATTTTCAATGATAAACTACTATATATTACAAGGTATTTTCAATGATACACTGCATATTACGTTATATTATAAGGTATTTTCAAAGATACACTACAAATAACGATATATTATAAGGTATTTTCAATGATACACTGCATATTACGTTATATGAGAAGGTATTTTCATTGATACACTACAAATTACGATATATTATAAGGTATTTTCAATGATAAACTCCAATATATTATAAGGTATTTTCAATGATACACTGCATATTAAGTTATATTATAAGGTATTTTCAATGATACACTGCATATTACGTTATATTATAAGGTATTTTCAATGATGCACTGCATATTACGATATACTATAAGGTATTTTCAATGATACACTGCATATTACGATATATTATAAGGTATTTTCAATGATACACTGCATATTACGTTATATTATAAGGTATTTTCAATGATACACTGCATATTACGTTATATGTGAAGGTATTTTCAATGATACACTGCATATTACGTTATATTATAAGGTATTTTCAATGATACACTGCATATTACGTTATATCATAAGGTATTTTCAATGATACACTGCATATTAAGTTATATTAAAAGGTATTTTCAATGATAAACTGCAATATATTATAAGGTATTTTCAATGATACACTACAAATAACGATATATTATAAGGTATTTTCAAAGATACACTACAAATTACGATATATTATAAGGTATTTTCAATGATACACTGCATATTACGTTATATTATAAGGTATTTTCAATGATGCACTGCATATTACGTTATACTATAAGGTATTTTCAATGATACACTGCATATTAAGTTATATTATAAGGTATTTTCAATGATAAACTACTATATATTACAAGGTATTTTCAATGATACACTGCATATTACGTTATATTATAAGGTATTTTCAAAGATACACTACAAATAACGATATATTATAAGGTATTTTCAATGATACACTGCATATTACGTTATATGAGAAGGTATTTTCATTGATACACTACAAATTACGATATATTATAAGGTATTTTCAATGATAAACTCCAATATATTATAAGGTATTTTCAATGATACACTGCATATTACGTTATATTATAAGGTATTTTCAAAGATACACTACAAATTACGATATATTATAAGGTATTTTCAATGATACACTGCATATTACGTTATATTATAAGGTATTTTCAAAGATACACTACAAATAACGATATATTATAAGGTATTTTCAATGATACACTGCATATTACGTTATATTATAAGGTATTTTCAATTGATGCACTGCATATTACGTTATATTATAAGGTATTTTCAATGATACACTGCATATTACGTTATATTATAAGGTATTTTCAAAGATACTCTACAAATAACGATATATTATAAGGTATTTTCAATGATACACTGCATATTACGTTATATGAGAAGGTATTTTCATTGATACACTACAAATTACGATATATTATAAGGTATTTTCAATGATACACTGCATATTAAGTTATATTAAAAGGTATTTTCAATGATAAACTGCAATATATTATAAGGTATTTTCAATGATACACTACAAATAACGATATATTATAAGGTATTTTCAAAGATACACTACAAATTACGATATATTATAAGGTATTTTCAATGATACACTGCATATTACGTTATATTATAAGGTATTTTCAATGATGCACTGCATATTACGTTATACTATAAGGTATTTTCAATGATACACTGCATATTAAGTTATATTATAAGGTATTTCCAATGATAAACTCCAATATATTATAAGGTATTTTCAATGATACACTGCATATTAAGTTATATTATAAGGTATTTTCAATGATACACTGCATATTACGTTATATTATAAGGTATTTTCAATGATGCACTGCATATTACGATATACTATAAGGTATTTTCAATGATACACTACAAATTACGATATATTATAAGGTATTTTCAATGATACACTGCATATTACGTTATATTATAAGGTATTTTCAATGATACACTGCATATTACGTTATATTATAAGGTATTTTCAATGATACACTGCATATTACGTTATATTATAAGGTATTTTCAATGATACACTGCATATTACGTTATATCATAAGGTATTTTCAATGATACACTGCATATTAAGTTATATTAAAAGGTATTTTCAATGATAAACTGCAATATATTATAAGGTATTTTCAATGATACACTACAAAAAACGACATATTATAAGGTATTTTCAAAGATACACTACAAATTACGATATATTATAAGGTATTTTCAATGATACACTGCATATTACGTTATATTATAAGGTATTTTCAATGATGCACTGCATATTACGTTATACTATAAGGTATTTTCAATGATACACTGCATATTAAGTTATATTATAAGGTATTTTCAATGATAAACTACTATATATTACAAGGTATTTTCAATGATACACTGCATATTACGTTATATTATAAGGTATTTTCAAAGATACACTACAAATAACGATATATTATAAGGTATTTTCAATGATACACTGCATATTACGTTATATGAGAAGGTATTTTCATTGATACACTACAAATTACGATATATTATAAGGTATTTTCAATGATAAACTCCAATATATTATAAGGTATTTTCAATGATACACTGCATATTAAGTTATATTATAAGGTATTTTCAATGATACACTGCATATTACGTTATATTATAAGGTATTTTCAATGATGCACTGCATATTACGATATACTATAAGGTATTTTCAATGATACACTACAAATTACGATATATTATAAGGTATTTTCAATGATACACTGCATATTACGTTATATTATAAGGTATTTTCAATGATACACTGCATATTACGTTATATGTGAAGGTATTTTCAATGATACACTGCATATTACGTTATATTATAAGGTATTTTCAATGATACACTGCATATTACGTTATATTATAAGGTATTTTCAATGATACACTGCATAATACGTTATATTATAAGGTATTTTCAATGATACACTGCATATTACGTTATATTATAAGGTATTTTCAATGATACACTGCATAATACGTTATATGATAAGGTATTTTCAATGATGCACTGCATATTACGTTATACTATAAGGTATTTTCAATGATACACTGCATATTAAGTTATATTATAAGGTATTTTCAATGATAAACTGCATATTACGTTATACTATAAGGTATTTTCAATGATACACTGCATATTAAGTTATATTATAAGGTATTTTCAATGATAAACTACTATATATTACAAGGTATTTTCAATGATACACTGCATATTACGTTATATTATAAGGTATTTTCAAAGATACACTACAAATAACGATATATTATTAGGTATTTTCAATGATACACTGCATATTACGTTATATGAGAAGGTATTTTCATTGATACACTACAAATTACGATATATTATAAGGTATTTCCAATGATAAACTCCAATATATTATAAGGTATTTTCAATGATACACTGCATATTAAGTTATATTATAAGGTATTTTCAATGATACACTGCATATTACGTTATATTATAAGGTATTTTCAATGATGCACTGCATATTACGATATACTATAAGGTATTTTCAATGATACACTACAAATTACGATATATTATAAGGTATTTTCAATGATACACTGCATATTACGTTATATTATAAGGTATTTTCAATGATACACTGCATATTACGTTATATTATAAGGTATTTTCAATGATACACTGCATATTACGTTATATTATAAGGTATTTTCAATGATACACTGCATATTACGTTATATCATAAGGTATTTTCAATGATACACTGCATATTAAGTTATATTAAAAGGTATTTTCAATGATAAACTGCAATATATTATAAGGTATTTTCAATGATACACTACAAATAACGATATATTATAAGGTATTTTCAAAGATACACTACAAATTACGATATATTATAAGGTATTTTCAATGATACACTGCATATTACGTTATATTATAAGGTATTTTCAATGATGCACTGCATATTACGTTATACTATAAGGTATTTTCAATGATACACTGCATATTAAGTTATATTATAAGGTATTTTCAATGATAAACTACTATATATTACAAGGTATTTTCAATGATACACTGCATATTACGTTATATTATAAGGTATTTTCAAAGATACACTACAAATAACGATATATTATAAGGTATTTTCAATGATACACTGCATATTACGTTATATGAGAAGGTATTTTCATTGATACACTACAAATTACGATATATTATAAGGTATTTTCAATGATAAACTCCAATATATTATACGGTATTTTCAATGATACACTGCATATTAAGTTATATTATAAGGTATTTTCAATGATACACTGCATATTACGTTATATTATAAGGTATTTTCAATGATGCACTGCATATTACGTTATACTATAAGGTATTTTCAATGATACACTACAAATTACGATATATTATAAGGTATTTTCAATGATACACTGCATATTACGTTATATTATAAGGTATTTTCAATGATACACTGCATATTACGTTATATGTGAAGGTATTTTCAATGATACACTGCATATTACGTTATATTATAAGGTATTTTCAATGATACACTGCATATTACGTTATATTATAAGGTATTTTCAATGATACACTGCATAATACGTTATATGATAAGGTATTTTCAATGATGCACTGCATATTACGTTATACTATAAGGTATTTTCAATGATACACTGCATATTAAGTTATATGATAAGGTATTTTCAATGATGCACTGCATATTACGTTATACTATAAGGTATTTTCAATGATACACTGCATATTAAGTTATATTATAAGGTATTTTCAATGATAAACTGCATATTACGTTATACTATAAGGTATTTTCAATGATACACTGCATATTAAGTTATATTATAAGGTATTTTCAATGATAAACTACTATATATTATAAGGTATTTTCAATGATACACTGCATATTACGTTATATTATAAGGTATTTTCAAAGATACACTACAAATAACGATACATTATAAGGTATTTTCAATGATACACTGCATTTTACGTTATATTATAAGGTATTTTCAATGATACACTGCATATTACGTTATATTATAAGGTATTTTCAATGATGCACTGCATATTACGTTATACTATAAGGTATTTTCTATGATACACTACAAATTACGATATATTATAAGGTATTTTCAATGATACACTGCATATTACGTTATATTATAAGGTATTTTCAATGATACACTGCATATTACGTTATATTATAAGGTATTTTCAATGATGCACTACATATTACGTTATACTATAAGGTATTTTCTATGATACACTACAAATTACGATATATTATAAGGTATTTTCAATGATACACTGCATATTACGTTATATTATAAGGTATTTTCAATGATACACTGCATATTACGTTATATCTGAAGGTATTTTCAATGATACACTGCATATTACGTTATATCTGAAGGTATTTTCAATGATACACTGCATATTACGTTATATTATAAGGTATTTTCAATGATACACTGCATATTACGTTATATCATAAGGTATTTTCAATGATACACTGCATATTAAGTTATATTAAAAGGTATTTTCAATGATAAACTGCAATATATTATAAGGTATTTTCAATGATACACTACAAATAACGATATATTATAAGGTATTTTCAAAGATACACTACAAATTACGATATATTATAAGGTATTTTCAATGATACACTGCATATTACGTTATATTATAAGGTATTTTCAATGATGCACTGCATATTACGTTATACTATAAGGTATTTTCAATGATACACTGCATATTAAGTTATATTATAAGGTATTTTCAATGATAAACTACTATATATTACAAGGTATTTTCAATGATACACTGCATATTACGTTATATTATAAGGTATTTTCAAAGATACACTACAAATAACGATATATTATAAGGTATTTTCAATGATACACTGCATATTACGTTATATGAGAAGGTATTTTCATTGATACACTACAAATTACGATATATTATAAGGTATTTTCAATGATAAACTCCAATATATTATAAGGTATTTTCAATGATACACTGCATATTACGTTATATTATAAGGTATTTTCAAAGATACACTACAAATAACGATATATTATAAGGTATTTTCAATGATACACTGCATATTACGTTATATTATAAGGTATTTTCAATTGATGCACTGCATATTACGTTATATTATAAGGTATTTTCAATGATACACTGCATATTACGTTATATTATAAGGTATTTTCAAAGATACTCTACAAATAACGATATATTATAAGGTATTTTCAATGATACACTGCATATTACGTTATATGAGAAGGTATTTTCATTGATACACTACAAATTACGATATATTATAAGGTATTTTCAATGATACACTGCATATTACGTTATATCATAAGGTATTTTCAATGATACACTGCATATTAAGTTATATTAAAAGGTATTTTCAATGATACACTGCATATTACGTTATATTATAAGGTATTTTCAAAGATACACTACAAATTACGATATATTATAAGGTATTTTCAATGATACACTGCATATTACGTTATATTATAAGGTATTTTCAAAGATACACTACAAATAACGATATATTATAAGGTATTTTCAATGATACACTGCATATTACGTTATATTATAAGGTATTTTCAATTGATGCACTGCATATTACGTTATATTATAAGGTACTTTCATTGATAGACAAGAATTACCATATATTCTAAGGTATTTTCAATGATACACTGCATATTACGTTATATCTGAAGGTATTTTCAATGATACACTGCATATTACGTTATATTATAAGGTATTTTCAATGATACACTGCATATTACGTTATATCATAAGGTATTTTCAATGATACACTGCATATTAAGTTATATTAAAAGGTATTTTCAATGATAAACTGCAATATATTATAAGGTATTTTCAATGATACACTACAAATAACGATATATTATAAGGTATTTTCAAAGATACACTACAAATTACGATATATTATAAGGTATTTTCAATGATACACTGCATATTACGTTATATTATAAGGTATTTTCAATGATGCACTGCATATTACGTTATACTATAAGGTATTTTCAATGATACACTGCATATTAAGTTATATTATAAGGTATTTTCAATGATAAACTACTATATATTACAAGGTATTTTCAATGATACACTGCATATTACGTTATATTATAAGGTATTTTCAAAGATACACTACAAATAACGATATATTATAAGGTATTTTCAATGATACACTGCATATTACGTTATATGAGAAGGTATTTTCATTGATACACTACAAATTACGATATATTATAAGGTATTTTCAATGATAAACTCCAATATATTATAAGGTATTTTCAATGATACACTGCATATTACGTTATATTATAAGGTATTTTCAAAGATACACTACAAATTACGATATATTATAAGGTATTTTCAATGATACACTGCATATTACGTTATATTATAAGGTATTTTCAAAGATACACTACAAATAACGATATATTATAAGGTATTTTCAATGATACACTGCATATTACGTTATATTATAAGGTATTTTCAATTGATGCACTGCATATTACGTTATATTATAAGGTATTTTCAATGATACACTGCATATTACGTTATATTATAAGGTATTTTCAAAGATACTCTACAAATAACGATATATTATAAGGTATTTTCAATGATACACTGCATATTACGTTATATGAGAAGGTATTTTCATTGATACACTACAAATTACGATATATTATAAGGTATTTTCAATGATACACTGCATATTAAGTTATATTAAAAGGTATTTTCAATGATAAACTGCAATATATTATAAGGTATTTTCAATGATACACTACAAATAACGATATATTATAAGGTATTTTCAAAGATACACTACAAATTACGATATATTATAAGGTATTTTCAATGATACACTGCATATTACGTTATATTATAAGGTATTTTCAATGATGCACTGCATATTACGTTATACTATAAGGTATTTTCAATGATACACTGCATATTAAGTTATATTATAAGGTATTTCCAATGATAAACTCCAATATATTATAAGGTATTTTCAATGATACACTGCATATTAAGTTATATTATAAGGTATTTTCAATGATACACTGCATATTACGTTATATTATAAGGTATTTTCAATGATGCACTGCATATTACGATATACTATAAGGTATTTTCAATGATACACTACAAATTACGATATATTATAAGGTATTTTCAATGATACACTGCATATTACGTTATATTATAAGGTATTTTCAATGATACACTGCATATTACGTTATATTATAAGGTATTTTCAATGATGCACTGCATATTACGTTATATTATAAGGTATTTTCAATGATACACTGCATATTACGTTATATCATAAGGTATTTTCAATGATACACTGCATATTAAGTTATATTAAAAGGTATTTTCAATGATAAACTGCAATATATTATAAGGTATTTTCAATGATACACTACAAAAAACGACATATTATAAGGTATTTTCAAAGATACACTACAAATTACGATATATTATAAGGTATTTTCAATGATACACTGCATATTACGTTATATTATAAGGTATTTTCAATGATGCACTGCATATTACGTTATACTATAAGGTATTTTCAATGATACACTGCATATTAAGTTATATTATAAGGTATTTTCAATGATAAACTACTATATATTACAAGGTATTTTCAATGATACACTGCATATTACGTTATATTATAAGGTATTTTCAAAGATACACTACAAATAACGATATATTATAAGGTATTTTCAATGATACACTGCATATTACGTTATATGAGAAGGTATTTTCATTGATACACTACAAATTACGATATATTATAAGGTATTTTCAATGATAAACTCCAATATATTATAAGGTATTTTCAATGATACACTGCATATTAAGTTATATTATAAGGTATTTTCAATGATACACTGCATATTACGTTATATTATAAGGTATTTTCAATGATGCACTGCATATTACGATATACTATAAGGTATTTTCAATGATACACTACAAATTACGATATATTATAAGGTATTTTCAATGATACACTGCATATTACGTTATATTATAAGGTATTTTCAATGATACACTGCATATTACGTTATATCTGAAGGTATTTTCAATGATACACTGCATATTACGTTATATTATAAGGTATTTTCAATGATACACTGCATATTACGTTATATTATAAGGTATTTTCAATGATACACTGCATAATACGTTATATTATAAGGTATTTTCAATGATACACTGCATATTACGTTATATTATAAGGTATTTTCAATGATACACTGCATAATACGTTATATGATAAGGTATTTTCAATGATACACTGCATATTACGTTATACTATAAGGTATTTTCAATGATACACTGCATATTAAGTTATATTATAAGGTATTTTCAATGATAAACTGCATATTACGTTATACTATAAGGTATTTTCAATGATACACTGCATATTAAGTTATATTATAAGGTATTTTCAATGATAAACTACTATATATTACAAGGTATTTTCAATGATACACTGCATATTACGTTATATTATAAGGTATTTTCAAAGATACACTACAAATAACGATATATTATAAGGTATTTTCAATGATACACTGCATATTACGTTATATGAGAAGGTATTTTCATTGATACACTACAAATTACGATATATTATAAGGTATTTCCAATGATAAACTCCAATATATTATAAGGTATTTTCAATGATACACTGCATATTAAGTTATATTATAAGGTATTTTCAATGATACACTGCATATTACGTTATATTATAAGGTATTTTCAATGATGCACTGCATATTACGATATACTATAAGGTATTTTCAATGATACACTACAAATTACGATATATTATAAGGTATTTTCAATGATACACCGCATATTACGTTATATTATAAGGTATTTTCAATGATACACTGCATATTACGTTATATTATAAGGTATTTTCAATGATACACTGCATATTACGTTATATTATAAGGTATTTTCAATGATACACTGCATATTACGTTATATTATAAGGTATTTTCAATGATACACTGCATATTAAGTTATATTAAAAGGTATTTTCAATGATAAACTGCAATATATTATAAGGTATTTTCAATGATACACTACAAATAACGATATATTATAAGGTATTTTCAAAGATACACTACAAATTACGATATATTATAAGGTATTTTCAATGATACACTGCATATTACGTTATATTATAAGGTATTTTCAATGATGCACTGCATATTACGTTATACTATAAGGTATTTTCAATGATACACTGCATATTAAGTTATATTATAAGGTATTTTCAATGATAAACTACTATATATTACAAGGTATTTTCAATGATACACTGCATATTACGTTATATTATAAGGTATTTTCAAAGATACACTACAAATAACGATATATTATAAGGTATTTTCAATGATACACTGCATATTACGTTATATGAGAAGGTATTTTCATTGATACACTACAAATTACGATATATTATAAGGTATTTTCAATGATAAACTCCAATATATTATACGGTATTTTCAATGATACACTGCATATTAAGTTATATTATAAGGTATTTTCAATGATACACTGCATATTACGTTATATTATAAGGTATTTTCAATGATGCACTGCATATTACGATATACTATATGGTATTTTCAATGATACACTACAAATTACGTTATATTATAAGGTATTTTCAATGATACACTGCATATTACGTTATATTATAAGGTATTTTCAATGATACACTGCATATTACGTTATATCTGAAGGTATTTTCAATGATACACTGCATATTACGTTATATTATAAGGTATTTTCAATGATACACTGCATATTACGTTATATTATAAGGTATTTTCAATGATACACTGCATAATACGTTATATGATAAGGTATTTTCAATGATGCACTGCATATTACGTTATACTATAAGGTATTTTCAATGATACACTGCATATTAAGTTATATGATAAGGTATTTTCAATGATGCACTGCATATTACGTTATACTATAAGGTATTTTCAATGATACACTGCATATTAAGTTATATTATAAGGTATTTTCAATGATAAACTGCATATTACGTTATACTATAAGGTATTTTCAATGATACACTGCATATTAAGTTATATTATAAGGTATTTTCAATGATAAACTACTATATATTATAAGGTATTTTCAATGATACACTGCATATTACGTTATATTATAAGGTATTTTCAAAGATACACTACAAATAACGATACATTATAAGGTATTTTCAATGATACACTGCATTTTACGTTATATTATAAGGTATTTTCAATGATACACTGCATATTACGTTATATTATAAGGTATTTTCAATGATACACTGCATATTACGTTATACTATAAGGTATTTTCTATGATACACTACAAATTACGATATATTATAAGGTATTTTCAATGATACACTGCATATTACGTTATATTATAAGGTATTTTCAATGATACACTGCATATTACGTTATATTATAAGGTATTTTCAATGATACACTACAAATTACGTTATACTATAAGGTATTTTCTATGATACACTACAAATTACGATATATTATAAGGTATTTTCAATGATACACTGCATATTACGTTATTTTATATTGTATTTTCAATGATACACTGCATATTACATTATATTTGAAGGTATTTTCAATGATACACTGCATATTACGTTATATTATAAGGTATTTTCAATGATACACTGCAATATATTATAAGTTATTTTCAATGATACACAGCATATTACGTTATATTATAAGGTATTTTCAAAGATAAACTGCAATATATTATAAGTTATTTTCAATGATACACAGCATATTACGTTATATTATAAGGTATTTTCAAAGATACACTACAAATTACGATATATTATAAGGTATTTTCAATGATACACTGCATATTACGTTATATTATAATGTATTTTCAAAGATACACTACAAATAACGATATATTATAAGGTATTTTCAATGATACACTGCATATTACGTTATATTATAAGGTATTTTCAATGATACACTGCATATTACGTTATATTATAAGGTATTTTCAATGATACACTGCATATTACGTTATATCATAAGGTATTTTCAATGATACACTGCATATTAAGTTATATTAAAAGGTATTTTCAATGATAAACTGCAATATATTATAAGGTATTTTCAATGATACACTACAAATAACGATATATTATAAGGTATTTTCAAAGATACACTACAAATTACGATATATTATAAGGTATTTTCAATGATACACTGCATATTACGTTATATTATAAGGTATTTTCAATGATGCACTGCATATTACGTTATACTATAAGGTATTTTCAATGATACACTGCATATTAAGTTATATTATAAGGTATTTTCAATGATAAACTACTATATATTACAAGGTATTTTCAATGATACACTGCATATTACGTTATATTATAAGGTATTTTCAAAGATACACTACAAATAACGATATATTATAAGGTATTTTCAATGATACACTGCATATTACGTTATATTATAAGGTATTTTCAATGATGCACTACATATTACGTTATACTATAAGGTATTTTCTATGATACACTACAAATTACGATATATTATAAGGTATTTTCAATGATACACTGCATATTACGTTATATTATAAGGTATTTTCAATGATACACTGCATATTACGTTATATCTGAAGGTATTTTCAATGATACACTGCATATTACGTTATATTATAAGGTATTTTCAATGATACACTGCAATATATTATAAGTTATTTTCAATGATACACAGCATATTACGTTATATTATAAGGTATTTTCAAAGATAAACTGCAATATATTATAAGGTATTTTCAATGATACACAGCATATTACGTTATATTATAAGGTATTTTCAAAGATACACTACAAATTACGATATATTATAAGGTATTTTCAATGATACACTGCATATTACGTTATATTATAATGTATTTTCAAAGATACACTACAAATAACGATATATTATAAGGTATTTTCAATGATACACTGCATATTACGTTATATTATAAGGTATTTTCAATGATACACTGCATATTACGTTATATTATAAGGTATTTTCAATGATACACTGCATATTACGTTATATCATAAGGTATTTTCAATGATACACTGCATATTAAGTTATATTAAAAGGTATTTTCAATGATAAACTGCAATATATTATAAGGTATTTTCAATGATACACTACAAATAACGATATATTATAAGGTATTTTCAAAGATACACTACAAATTACGATATATTATAAGGTATTTTCAATGATACACTGCATTTTACGTTATATTATAAGGTATTTTCAATGATACACTGCATATTACGTTATATTATAAGGTATTTTCAATGATGCACTGCATATTACGTTATACTATAAGGTATTTTCTATGATACACTACAAATTACGATATATTATAAGGTATTTTCAATGATACACTGCATATTACGTTATATTATAAGGTATTTTCAATGATACACTGCATATTACGTTATATTATAAGGTATTTTCAATGATGCACTACATATTACGTTATACTATAAGGTATTTTCTATGATACACTACAAATTACGATATATTATAAGGTATTTTCAATGATACACTGCATATTACGTTATATTATAAGGTATTTTCAATGATACACTGCATATTACGTTATATCTGAAGGTATTTTCAATGATACACTGCATATTACGTTATATTATAAGGTATTTTCAATGATACACTGCAATATATTATAAGGTATTTTCAATGATACACAGCATATTACGTTATATTATAAGGTATTTTCAAAGATAAACTGCAATATATTATAAGGTATTTTCAATGATACACTGCATATTACGTTATATTATAAGGTATTTTCAAAGATACACTACAAATTACGATATATTATAAGGTATTTTCAATGATACACTGCATATTACGTTATATTATAATGTATTTTCAAAGATACACTACAAATAACGATATATTATAAGGTATTTTCAATGATACACTGCATATTACGTTATATTATAAGGTATTTTCAATGATACACTGCATATTACGTTATATTATAAGGTATTTTCAATGATACACTGCATATTACGTTATATCATAAGGTATTTTCAATGATACACTGCATATTAAGTTATATTAAAAGGTATTTTCAATGATAAACTGCAATATATTATAAGGTATTTTCAATGATACACTACAAATAACGATATATTATAAGGTATTTTCAAAGATACACTACAAATTACGATATATTATAAGGTATTTTCAATGATACACTGCATATTACGTTATATTATAAGGTATTTTCAATGATGCACTGCATATTACGTTATACTATAAGGTATTTTCAATGATACACTGCATATTAAGTTATATTATAAGGTATTTTCAATGATAAACTACTATATATTACAAGGTATTTTCAATGATACACTGCATATTACGTTATATTATAAGGTATTTTCAAAGATACACTACAAATAACGATATATTATAAGGTATTTTCAATGATACACTGCATATTACGTTATATGAGAAGGTATTTTCATTGATACACTACAAATTACGATATATTATAAGGTATTTTCAATGATAAACTCCAATATATTATAAGGTATTTTCAATGATACACTGCATATTAAGTTATATTATAAGGTATTTTCAATGATACACTGCATATTACGTTATATTATAAGGTTTTTTCAATGATGCACTGCATATTACGATATACTATAAGGTATTTTCAATGATACACTACAAATTACGATATATTATAAGGTATTTTCAATGATACACTGCATATTACGTTATATTATAAGGTATTTTCAATGATACCCTGCATATTACGTTATATTATAAGGTATTTTCAATGATACACTGCATATTACGTTATATTATAAGGTATTTTCAATGATACACTGCATATTACGTTATATCATAAGGTATTTTCAATGATACACTGCATATTAAGTTATATTAAAAGGTATTTTCAATGATAAACTGCAATATATTATAAGGTATTTTCAATGATACACTACAAATAACGATATATTATAAGGTATTTTCAAAGATACACTACAAATTACGATATATTATAAGGTATTTTCAATGATACACTGCATATTACGTTATATTATAAGGTATTTTCAATGATGCACTGCATATTACGTTATACTATAAGGTATTTTCAATGATACACTGCATATTAAGTTATATTATAAGGTATTTTCAATGATAAACTACTATATATTACAAGGTATTTTCAATGATACACTGCATATTACGTTATATTATAAGGTATTTTCAAAGATACACTACAAATAACGATATATTATAAGGTATTTTCAATGATACACTGCATATTACGTTATATGAGAAGGTATTTTCATTGATACACTACAAATTACGATATATTATAAGGTATTTTCAATGATAAACTCCAATATATTATAAGGTATTTTCAATGATACACTGCATATTAAGTTATATTATAAGGTATTTTCAATGATACACTGCATATTACGTTATATTATAAGGTATTTTCAATGATGCACTGCATATTACGATATACTATAAGGTATTTTCAATGATACACTACACATTACGATATATTATAAGGTATTTTCAATGATACACTGCATATTACGTTATATTATAAGGTATTTTCAATGATACACTGCATATTACGTTATATCTGAAGGTATTTTCAATGATACACTGCATATTACGTTATATTATAAGGTATTTTCAATGATACACTGCATATTACGTTATATCATAAGGTATTTTCAATGATACACTGCATATTAAGTTATATTAAAAGGTATTTTCAATGTTAAACTGCAATATATTATAAGGTATTTTCAATGATACACTACAAATAACGATATATTATAAGGTATTTTCAAAGATACACTACAAATTACGATATATTATAAGGTATTTTCAATGATACACTGCATATTACGTTATATTATAAGGTATTTTCAATGATGCACTGCATATTACGTTATACTATAAGGTATTTTCAATGATACACTGCATATTAAGTTATATTATAAGGTATTTTCAATGATAAACTACTATATATTACAAGGTATTTTCAATGATACACTGCATATTACGTTATATTATAAGGTATTTTCAAAGATACACTACAAATAACGATATATTATAAGGTATTTTCAATGATACACTGCATATTACGTTATATGAGAAGGTATTTTCATTGATACACTACAAATTACGATATATTATAAGGTATTTTCAATGATAAACTCCAATATATTATAAGGTATTTTCAATGATACACTGCATATTACGTTATATTATAAGGTATTTTCAAAGATACACTACAAATTACGATATATTATAAGGTATTTTCAATGATACACTGCATATTACGTTATATTATAAGGTATTTTCAAAGATACACTACAAATAACGATATATTATAAGGTATTTTCAATGATACACTGCATATTACGTTATATTATAAGGTATTTTCAATTGATGCACTGCATATTACGTTATATTATAAGGTATTTTCAATGATACACTGCATATTACGTTATATTATAAGGTATTTTCAAAGATACTCTACAAATAACGATATATTATAAGGTATTTTCAATGATACACTGCATATTACGTTATATGAGAAGGTATTTTCATTGATACACTACAAATTACGATATATCATAAGGTATTTTCAATGATACACTGCATATTAAGTTATATTAAAAGGTATTTTCAATGATAAACTGCAATATATTATAAGGTATTTTCAATGATAAACTACTATATATTATAAGGTATTTTCAATGATACACTGCATATTACGTTATATTATAAGGTATTTTCAAAGATACACTACAAATAACGATATATTATAAGGTATTTTCAATGATACACTGCATATTACGTTATATGAGAAGGTATTTTCATTGATACACTACAAATTACGATATATTATAAGGTATTTTCAATGATAAACTCCAATATATTATAAGGTATTTTCAATGATACACTGCATATTACGTTATATTATAAGGTATTTTCAATGATACACTGCATATTACGTTATATTATAAGGTATTTTCAATGATGCACTGCATATTACGATATACTATAAGGTATTTTCAATGATACACTACAAATTACGATATATTATAAGGTATTTTCAATGATACACTGCATATTACGTTATATTATAAGGTATTTTCAATGATACACTGCATATTACGTTATATTATAAGGTATTTTCAATGATACACTGCATATTACGTTATATTATAAGGTATTTTCAATGATACACTGCATATTACGTTATATCATAAGGTATTTTCAATGATACACTGCATATTAAGTTATATTAAAAGGTATTTTCAATGATAAACTGCAATATATTATAAGGTATTTTCAATGATACACTACAAATAACGATATATTATAAGGTATTTTCAAAGATACACTACAAATTACGATATATTATAAGGTATTTTCAATGATACACTGCATATTACGTTATATTATAAGGTATTTTCAATGATGCACTGCATATTACGTTATACTATAAGGTATTTTCAATGATACACTGCATATTAAGTTATATTATAAGGTATTTTCAATGATAAACTACTATATATTACAAGGTATTTTCAATGATACACTGCATATTACGTTATATTATAAGGTATTTTCAAAGATACACTACAAATAACGATATATTATAAGGTATTTTCAATGATACACTGCATATTACGTTATATGAGAAGGTATTTTCATTGATACACTACAAATTACGATATATTATAAGGTATTTTCAATGATAAACTCCAATATATTATAAGGTATTTTCAATGATACACTGCATATTAAGTTATATTATAAGGTATTTTCAATGATACACTGCATATTACGTTATATTATAAGGTATTTTCAATGATGCACTGCATATTACGATATACTATAAGGTATTTTCAATGATACACTACAAATTACGATATATTATAAGGTATTTTCAATGATACACTGCATATTACGTTATATTATAAGGTATTTTCAATGATACACTGCATATTACGTTATATCTGAAGGTATTTTCAATGATACACTGCATATTACGTTATATTATAAGGTATTTTCAATGATACACTGCATATTACGTTATATCATAAGGTATTTTCAATGATACACTGCATATTAAGTTATATTAAAAGGTATTTTCAATGATAAACTGCAATATATTATAAGGTATTTTCAATGATACACTACAAATAACGATATATTATAAGGTATTTTCAAAGATACACTACAATTACGATATATTATAAGGTATTTTCAATGATACACTGCATATTACGTAATATGGGAAGGTATTTTCAATGATACACTGCATATTACGTTATACTATAAGGTATTTTCAATGATACACTGCATATTAAGTTATATTATAAGGTATTTTCAATGATAAACTACTATATATTACAAGGTATTTTCAATGATACACTGCATATTACGTTATATTATAAGGTATTTTCAAAGATACACTACAAATAACGATATATTATAAGGTATTTTCAATGATACACTGCATATTACGTTATATGAGAAGGTATTTTCATTGATACACTACAAATTACGATATATTATAAGGTATTTTCAATGATAAACTCCAATATATTATAAGGTATTTTCAATGATACACTGCATATTAAGTTATATTATAAGGTATTTTCAATGATACACTGCATATTACGTTATATTATAAGGTATTTTCAATGATGCACTGCATATTACGATATACTATAAGGTATTTTCAATGATACACTACAAATTACGATATATTATAAGGTATTTTCAATGATACACTGCATATTACGTTATATTATAAGGTATTTTCAATGATACACTGCATATTACGTTATATCTGAAGGTATTTTCAATGATACACTGCATATTACGTTATATTATAAGGTATTTTCAATGATACACTGCATATTACGTTATATCATAAGGTATTTTCAATGATACACTGCATATTAAGTTATATTAAAAGGTATTTTCAATGATAAACTGCAATATATTATAAGGTATTTTCAATGATACACTACAAATAACGATATATTATAAGGTATTTTCAAAGATACACTACAAATTACGATATATTATAAGGTATTTTCAATGATACACTGCATATTACGTTATATTATAAGGTATTTTCAATGATGCACTGCATATTACGTTATACTATAAGGTATTTTCAATGATACACTGCATATTAAGTTATATTATAAGGTATTTTCAATGATAAACTACTATATATTACAAGGTATTTTCAATGATACACTGCATATTACGTTATATTATAAGGTATTTTCAAAGATACACTACAAATTACGATATATTATAAGGTATTTTCAATGATACACTGCATATTACGTTATATGAGAAGGTATTTTCATTGATACACTACAAATTACGATATATTATAAGGTATTTTCAATGATAAACTCCAATATATTATAAGGTATTTTCAATGATACACTGCATATTACGTTATATTATAAGGTATTTTCAAAGATACACTACAAATTACGATATATTATAAGGTATTTTCAATGATACACTGCATATTACGTTATATTATAAGGTATTTTCAAAGATACACTACAAATAACGATATATTATAAGGTATTTTCAATGATACACTGCATATTACGTTATATTATAAGGTATTTTCAATTGATGCACTGCATATTACGTTATATTATAAGGTATTTTCAATGATACACTGCATATTACGTTATATTATAAGGTATTTTCAAAGATACTCTACAAATAACGATATATTATAAGGTATTTTCAATGATACACTGCATATTACGTTATATGAGAAGGTATTTTCATTGATACACTACAAATTACGATATATTATAAGGTATTTTCAATGATACACTGCATATTAAGTTATATTAAAAGGTATTTTCAATGATAAACTGCAATATATTATAAGGTATTTTCAATGATACACTACAAATAACGATATATTATAAGGTATTTTCAAAGATACACTACAAATTACGATATATTATAAGGTATTTTCAATGATACACTGCATATTACGTTATATTATAAGGTATTTTCAATGATGCACTGCATATTACGTTATACTATAAGGTATTTTCAATGATACACTGCATATTAAGTTATATTATAAGGTATTTTCAATGATAAACTACTATATATTACAAGGTATTTTCAATGATACACTGCATATTACGTTATATTATAAGGTATTTTCAAAGATACACTACAAATAACGATATATTA
This sequence comes from Lasioglossum lativentre, assembly GCA_916610255.1. Classification (NCBI taxonomy): domain Eukaryota; kingdom Metazoa; phylum Arthropoda; class Insecta; order Hymenoptera; family Halictidae; genus Lasioglossum; species Lasioglossum lativentre. Next base: position 46,050 of record CAKAJI010000626.1, read on the forward strand.
TAAGGTATTTTCAATGATACACTGCATATTACGTTATATGAGAAGGTATTTTCATTGATACACTACAAATTACGATATATTATAAGGTATTTTCAATGATAAACTCCAATATATTATAAGGTATTTTCAATTATACACTGCATATTAAGTTATATTATAAGGTATTTTCAATGATACACTGCATATTACGTTATATTATAAGGTATTTTCAATGATGCACTGCATATTACGATATACTATAAGGTATTTTCAATGATACACTACAAATTACGATATATTATAAGGTATTTTCAATGATACACTGCATATTACGTTATATTATAAGGTATTTTCAATGATACACTGCATATTACGTTATATCTAAAGGTATTTTCAATGATACACTGCATATTACGTTATATTATAAGGTATTTTCAATGATACACTGCATATTACGTTATATCATAAGGTATTTTCAATGATACACTGCATATTAAGTTATATTAAAAGGTATTTTCAATGATAAACTGCAATATATTATAAGGTATTTTCAATGATACACTACAAATTACGATATATTATAAGGTATTTTCAAAGATACACTACAAATTACGATATATTATAAGGTATTTTCAATGATACACTGCATATTACGTTATATTATAAGGTATTTTCAATGATGCACTGCATATTACGTTATACTATAAGGTATTTTCAATGATACACTGCATATTAAGTTATATTATAAGGTATTTTCAATGATAAACTACTATATATTACAAGGTATTTTCAATGATACACTGCATATTACGTTATATTATAAGGTATTTTCAAAGATACACTACAAATAACGATATATTATAAGGTATTTTCAATGATACACTGCATATTACGTTATATGAGAAGGTATTTTCATTGATACACTACAAATTACGATATATTATAAGGTATTTTCAATGATAAACTCCAATATATTATAAGGTATTTTCAATGATACACTGCATATTACGTTATATTATAAGGTATTTTCAAAGATACACTACAAATAACGATATATTATAAGGTATTTTCAATGATACACTGCATATTACGTTATATTATAAGGTATTTTCAATTGATGCACTGCATATTACGTTATATTATAAGGTATTTTCAATGATACACTGCATATTACGTTATATTATAAGGTATTTTCAAAGATACTCTACAAATAACGATATATTATAAGGTATTTTCAATGATACACTGCATATTACGTTATATGAGAAGGTATTTTCATTGATACACTACAAATTACGATATATTATAAGGTATTTTCAATGATACACTGCATATTACGTTATATCATAAGGTATTTTCAATGATACACTGCATATTAAGTTATATTATAAGGTATTTTCAATGATACACTGCATATTACGTTATATTATAAGGTATTTTCAAAGATACACTACAAATTACGATATATTATAAGGTATTTTCAATGATACACTGCATATTACGTTATATTATAAGGTATTTTCAAAGATACACTACAAATAACGATATATTATAAGGTATTTTCAATGATACACTGCATATTACGTTATATTATAAGGTATTTTCAATTGATGCACTGCATATTACGTTATATTATAAGGTACTTTCATTGATAGACAAGAATTACCATATATTCTAAGGTATTTCCAATGATACACTGCATATTACGTTATATTATTAGGTATTTTCAATGATACACTGCATATTACGTTATATTATAAGGTATTTTCAATGATACACTGCATATTACGTTATATTATAAGGTATTTTCAATGATACACTGCATATTACGGTATATCATAAGGTATTTTCAATGATACACTGCATATTAAGTTATATTATAAGGTATTTTCAATGATACACTGCATATTACGTTATATTATAAGGTATTTTCAATGATGCACTGCATATTACGTTATACTATAAGGTATTTTCAATGATACACTACAAATTACGATATATTATAAGGTATTTTCAACGATGCACTGCATATTACGTTATACTATAAGGTATTTTCAATGATACACTGCATATTAAGTTATATTATAAGGTATTTTCAATGATAAACTACTATATATTATAAGGTATTTTCAATGATACACTGCATATTACGTTATATTATAAGGTATTTTCAAAGATACTCTACAAATAACGATATATTATAAGGTATTTTCAATGATACACTGCATATTACGTTATATGAGAAGGTATTTTCATTGATACACTACAAATTACGATATATTATAAGGTATTTTCAATGATACACTGCATATTACGTTATATCATAAGGTATTTTCAATGATACACTGCATATTAAGTTATATTAAAAGGTATTTTCAATGATAAACTGCAATATATTATAAGGTATTTTCAATGATACACTGCATATTTCGTTATATTATAAGGTATTTTCAAAGATACACTACAAATTACGATATATTATAAGGTATTTTCAATGATACACTGCATATTACGTTATATCATAAGGTATTTTCAATGATACACTGCATATTAAGTTATATTAAAAGGTATTTTCAATGATAAACTGCAATATATTATAAGTTATTTTCAATGATACACAGCATATTACGTTATATTATAAGGTATTTTCAAAGATACACTACAAATTACGATATATTATAAGGTATTTTCAATGATACACTGCATATTACGTTATATTATAAGGTATTTTCAAAGATACACTACAAATAACGATATATTATAAGGTATTTTCAATGATACACTGCATATTACGTTATATTATAAGGTATTTTCAATGATACACTGCATAATACGTTATATTATAAGGTATTTTCAATGATACACTGCATATTACGTTATATTATAAGGTATTTTCAATGATACACTGCATAATACGTTATATTATAAGGTATTTTCAATGATGCACTGCATATTACGTTATACTATAAGGTATTTTCAATGATACACTGCATATTACGATATATTATAAGGTATTTTCAATGATACACTGCATATTACGTTATATCATAAGGTATTTTCAATGATACACTGCATATTAAGTTATATTAAAAGGTATTTTCAATGATAAACTGCAATATATTATAAGTTATTTTCAATGATACACAGCATATTACGTTATATTATAAGGTATTTTCAATGATACACTGCATATTACTTTATATTATAAGGTATTTTCATTGATACACTACAAATTACGATATATTATAAGGTATTTTCAATGATACACAGCATATTACGTTATATTATAAGGTATTTTCAATGATACACTGCATATTACGATATATTATAAGGTATTTTCAATGATACACTGCATATTACGTTATATCATAAGGTATTTTCAATGATACACTGCATATTAAGTTATATTAAAAGGTATTTTCAATGATAAACTGCAATATATTATAAGTTATTTTCAATGATACACAGCATATTACGTTATATTATAAGGTATTTTCAAAGATACTCTACAAATAACGATATATTATAAGGTATTTTCAATGATACACTGCATATTACGTTATATGAGAAGGTATTTTCATTGATACACTACAAATTACGATATATTATAAGGTATTTTCAATGATACACTGCATATTACGTTATATCATAAGGTATTTTCAATGATACACTGCATATTAAGTTATATTAAAAGGTATTTTCAATGATAAACTGCAATATATTATAAGGTATTTTCAATGATACACTGCATATTTCGTTATATTATAAGGTATTTTCAAAGATACACTACAAATTACGATATATTATAAGGTATTTTCAATGATACACTGCATATTACGTTATATTATAAGGTATTTTCAAAGATACACTACAAATAACGATATATTATAAGGTATTTTCAATGATACACTGCATATTACGTTATATTATAAGGTATTTTCAATGATACACTGCATATTACGTTATATCATAAGGTATTTTCAATGATACACTGCATATTAAGTTATATTAAAAGGTATTTTCAATGATAAACTGCAATATATTATAAGGTATTTTCAATGATACACTGCATATTTCGTTATATTATAAGGTATTTTCAAAGATACACTACAAATTACGATATATTATAAGGTATTTTGAATGATAAACTGCAATATATTATAAGTTATTTTCAATGATACACAGCATATTACGTTATATTATAAGGTATTTTCAAAGATACACTACAAATTACGATATATTATAAGGTATTTTCAATGATACACTGCATATTACGTTATATTATAAGGTATTTTCAAAGATACACTACAAATAACGATATATTATAAGGTATTTTCAATGATACACTGCATATTACGTTATATTATAAGGTATTTTCAATGATACACTGCATAATACGTTATATTATAAGGTATTTTCAATGATACACTGCATATTACGTTATATTATAAGGTATTTTCAATGATACACTGCATAATACGTTATATTATAAGGTATTTTCAATGATGCACTGCATATTACGTTATACTATAAGGTATTTTCAATGATACACTGCATATTACGATATATTATAAGGTATTTTCAATGATACACTGCATATTACGTTATATCATAAGGTATTTTCAATGATACACTGCATATTAAGTTATATTAAAAGGTATTTTCAATGATAAACTGCAATATATTATAAGTTATTTTCAATGATACACAGCATATTACGTTATATTATAAGGTATTTTCAAAGATACACTACAAATTACGATATATTATAAGGTATTTTCAATGATACACTGCATATTACGTTATATTATAAGGTATTTTCAAAGATACACTACAAATAACGATATATTATAAGGTATTTTCAATGATACACTGCATATTACGTTATATTATAAGGTATTTTCAATGATACACTGCATAATACGTTATATTATAAGGTATTTTCAATGATACACTGCATATTACGTTATATTATAAGGTATTTTCAATGATACACTGCATATTAAGTTATATTAAAAGGTATTTTCAATGATACACTGCATATTACGTTATATTATAAGGTATTTTCAATGATACACTGCATAATACGTTATATTATAAGGTATTTTCAATGATACACTGCATATTACGTTATATTATAAGGTATTTTCAATGATACACTGCATATTAAGTTATATTAAAAGGTATTTTGAATGATAAACTGCAATATATTATAAGTTATTTTCAATGATACACAGCATATTACGTTATATTATAAGGTATTTTCAAAGATACACTACAAATTACGATATATTATAAGGTATTTTCAATGATACACTGCATATTACGTTATATTATAAGGTATTTTCAAAGATACACTACAAATAACGATATATTATAAGGTATTTTCAATGATACACTGCATATTACGTTATATTATAAGGTATTTTCAATGATACACTGCATAATACGTTATATTATAAGGTATTTTCAATGATACACTGCATATTACGTTATATTATAAGGTATTTTCAATGATACACTGCATAATACATTATATTATAAGGTATTTTCAATGATGCACTGCATATTACGTTATACTATAAGGTATTTTCAATGATACACTGCATATTACGATATATTATAAGGTATTTTCAATGATACACTGCATATTACGTTATATCATAAGGTATTTTCAATGATACACTGCATATTAAGTTATATTAAAAGGTATTTTCAATGATAAACTGCAATATATTATAAGTTATTTTCAATGATACACAGCATATTACGTTATATTATAAGGTATTTTCAAAGATACACTACAAATTACGATATATTATAAGGTATTTTCAATGATACACTGCATATTACGTTATATTATAAGGTATTTTCAAAGATACACTACAAATAACGATATATTATAAGGTATTTTCAATGATACACTGCATATTACGTTATATTATAAGGTATTTTCAATGATACACTGCATAATACGTTATATTATAAGGTATTTTCAATGATACACTGCATATTACGTTATATTATAAGGTATTTTCAATGATACACTGCATAATACGTTATATTATAAGGTATTTTCAATGATGCACTGCATATTACGTTATACTATAAGGTATTTTCAATGATACACTGCATATTACGATATATTATAAGGTATTTTCATTGATACACTGCATATTACGTTATATCATAAGGTATTTTCAATGATACACTGCATATTAAGTTATATTAAAAGGTATTTTCAATGATAAACTGCAATATATTATAAGGTATTTTCAATGATACACTGCATATTACGTTATATTATAAGGTATTTTCAAAGATACACTACAAATTACGATATATTATAAGGTATTTTCAATGATACACTGTATATTACGTTATATGAGAAGGTATTTTCATTGATACACTACAAATTACGATATATTATAAGGTATTTTCAATGATACACTGCATATTACGTTGTATTATAAGGTATTTTCAATGATACACTGCATAATACGTTATGTTATAAGGTATTTTCAATGATGCACTGCATATTACGTTATACTATAAGGTATTTTCAATGATACACTGCATATTAAGTTATATTATAAGGTATTTTCAATGATAAACTACTATATATTATAAGGTATTTTCAATGATACACTGCATATTACGTTATATTATAAGGTATTTTCAAAGATACACTACAAATAACGATATATTATAAGGTATTTTCAATGATGCACTGCATATTACGTTATATGAGAAGGTATTTTCATTGATACACTACAAATTACGATATATTATAAGGTATTTTCAATGATACACTGCATATTACGTTATATCATAAGGTATTTTCAATGATACACTGCATATTAAGTTATATTAAAAGGTATTTTCAAAGATACACTACAAATAACGATATATTATAAGGTATTTTCAATGATACACTGCATATTACGTTATATTATAAGGTATTTTCAATGATACACTGCATATTACGTTATATCATAAGGTATTTTCAATGATACACTGCATATTAAGTTATATTAAAAGGTATTTTCAATGATAAACTGCAATATATTATAAGTTATTTTCAATGATACACAGCATATTACGTTATATTATAAGGTATTTTCAAAGATACACTACAAATTACGATATATTATAAGGTATTTTCAATGATACACTGCATATTACGTTATATTATAAGGTATTTTCAAAGATACACTACAAATAACGATATATTATAAGGTATTTTCAATGATACACTGCATATTACGTTATATTATAAGGTATTTTCAATGATACACTGCATATTACGTTATATTATAAGGTATTTTCAATGATGCACTACATATTACGTTATACTATAAGGTATTTTCTATGATACACTACAAATTACGATATATTATAAGGTATTTTCAATGATACACTGCATATTACGTTATATTATAAGGTATTTTCAATGATACACTGCATATTACGTTATATCTGAAGGTATTTTCAATGATACACTGCATATTACGTTATATTATAAGGTATTTTCAATGATACACTGCATATTACGTTATATCATAAGGTATTTTCAATGATACACTGCATATTAAGTTATATTAAAAGGTATTTTCAATGATAAACTGCAATATATTATAAGTTATTTTCAATGATACACAGCATATTACGTTATATTATAAGGTATTTTCAAAGATACACTACAAATAACGATATATTATAAGGTATTTTCAATGATACACTGCATATTACGTTATATTATAAGGTATTTTCAATGATACACTGCATAATACGTTATATTATAAGGTATTTTCAATGATACACTGCATATTACGTTATATTATAAGGTATTTTCAATGATACACTGCATAATACGTTATATTATAAGGTATTTTCAATGATGCACTGCATATTACGTTATACTATAAGGTATTTTCAATGATACACTGCATATTACGATATATTATAAGGTATTTTCAATGATACACTGCATATTACGTTATATCATAAGGTATTTTCAATGATACACTGCATATTAAGTTATATTAAAAGGTATTTTCAATGATAAACTGCAATATATTATAAGGTATTTTCAATGATACACTGCATATTACGTTATATTATAAGGTATTTTCAAAGATACACTACAAATTACGATATATTATAAGGTATTTTCAATGATACACTGTATATTACGTTATATGAGAAGGTATTTTCATTGATACACTACAAATTACGATATATTATAAGGTATTTTCAATGATACACTGCATATTACGTTGTATTATAAGGTATTTTCAATGATACACTGCATAATACGTTATGTTATAAGGTATTTTCAATGATGCACTGCATATTACGTTATACTATAAGGTATTTTCAATGATACACTGCATATTAAGTTATATTATAAGGTATTTTCAATGATAAACTACTATATATTATAAGGTATTTTCAATGATACACTGCATATTACGTTATATTATAAGGTATTTTCAAAGATACACTACAAATAACGATATATTATAAGGTATTTTCAATGATGCACTGCATATTACGTTATATGAGAAGGTATTTTCATTGATACACTACAAATTACGATATATTATAAGGTATTTTCAATGATACACTGCATATTACGTTATATCATAAGGTATTTTCAATGATACACTGCATATTAAGTTATATTAAAAGGTATTTTCAAAGATACACTACAAATAACGATATATTATAAGGTATTTTCAATGATACACTGCATATTACGTTATATTATAAGGTATTTTCAATGATACACTGCATATTACGTTATATCATAAGGTATTTTCAATGATACACTGCATATTAAGTTATATTAAAAGGTATTTTCAATGATAAACTGCAATATATTATAAGTTATTTTCAATGATACACAGCATATTACGTTATATTATAAGGTATTTTCAAAGATACACTACAAATTACGATATATTATAAGGTATTTTCAATGATACACTGCATATTACGTTATATTATAAGGTATTTTCAAAGATACACTACAAATAACGATATATTATAAGGTATTTTCAATGATACACTGCATATTACGTTATATTATAAGGTATTTTCAATGATACACTGCATATTACGTTATATTATAAGGTATTTTCAATGATGCACTACAAATTACGTTATACTATAAGGTATTTTCTATGATACACTACAAATTACGATATATTATAAGGTATTTTCAATGATACACTGCATATTACGTTATATTATAAGGTATTTTCAATGATACACTGCATATTACGTTATATCTGAAGGTATTTTCAATGATACACTGCATATTACGTTATATTATAAGGTATTTTCAATGATACACTGCATATTACGTTATATCATAAGGTATTTTCAATGATACACTGCATATTAAGTTATATTAAAAGGTATTTTCAATGATAAACTGCAATATATTATAAGTTATTTTCAATGATACACAGCATATTACGTTATATTATAAGGTATTTTCAAAGATACACTACAAATTACGATATATTATAAGGTATTTTCAATGATACACTGCATATTACGTTATATTATAAGGTATTTTCAAAGATACACTACAAATAACGATATATTATAAGGTATTTTCAATGATACACTGCATATTACGTTATATTATAAGGTATTTTCAATGATACACTGCATATTACGTTATATTATAAGGTATTTTCAATGATACACTGCATATTACGTTATATTATAAGGTATTTTCAATGATACACTGCATAATACGTTATATTATAAGGTATTTTCAATGATGCACTGCATATTACGTTATATTATAAGGTATTTTCAATGATACACTGCATATTACGATATATTATAAGGTATTTTCAATGATACACTGCATATTACGTTATATCATAAGGTATTTTCAATGATACACTGCATATTAAGTTATATTATAAGGTATTTTCAATGATACACTGCATATTACGTTATATTATAAGGTATTTTCAATGATGCACTGCATATTACGATATACTATAAGGTATTTTCAATGATACACTACAAATTACGATATATTATAAGGTATTTTCAATGATACACTGCATATTACGTTATATTATAAGGTATTTTCAATGATACACTGCATATTACGTTATATCTGAAGGTATTTTCAATGATACACTGCATATTACGTTATATTATAAGGTATTTTCAATGATACACTGCATATTACGTTATATTATAAGGTATTTTCAAAGATACACTACAAATTACGATATATTATAAGGTATTTTCAATGATACACTGCATATTACGTTATATTATAAGGTATTTTCAAAGATACACTACAAATAACGATATATTATAAGGTATTTTCAATGATACACTGCATATTACGTTATATTATAAGGTATTTTCAATGATACACTGCATAATACGTTATATTATAAGGTATTTTCAATGATACACTGCATATTACGTTATATTATAAGGTATTTTCAATGATACACTGCATAATACGTTATATTATAAGGTATTTTCAATGATGCACTGCATATTACGTTATATTATAAGGTATTTTCAATGATACACTGCATATTACGATATATTATAAGGTATTTTCAATGATACACTGCATATTACGTTATATCATAAGGTATTTTCAATGATACACTGCATATTAAGTTATATTATAAGGTATTTTCAATGATACACTGCATATTACGTTATATGAGAAGTTATTTTCATTGATACACTACAAATTACGATATATTATAAGGTATTTTCAATGATACACTGCATATTACGTTATATCATAAGGTATTTTCAATGATACACTGCATATTAAGTTATATTAAAAGGTATTTTCAATGATAAACTGCAATATATTATAAGGTATTTTCAATGATACACTGCATATTTCGTTATATTATAAGGTATTTTCAATGATACACTGCATATTACGTTATATTATAAGGTATTTTCAATGATACACTGCATATTACGTTATATGAGAAGGTATTTTCAATGATACACTGCATATTACGTTATATTATAAGGTATTTTCAATGATACACTGCATATTACGTTATATTGTAAGGTATTTTCAATGATGCACTGCATATTACGTTATACTATAAGGTATTTTCAATGATACACTGCATATTAAGTTATATTATAAGGTATTTTCAATGATAAACTACTATATATTATAAGGTATTTTCAATGATACACTGCATATTACGTTATATTATAAGGTATTTTCAAAGATACACTACAAATAACGATATATTATAAGGTATTTTCAATGATACACTGCATATTACGTTATATTATAAGGTATTTTCAATGATACACTGCATATTACGTTATATTATAAGGTATTTTCAATGATGCACTACATATTACGTTATACTATAAGGTATTTTCTATGATACACTACAAATTACGATATATTATAAGGTATTTTCAATGATACACTGCATATTACGTTATATTATAAGGTATTTTCAATGATACACTGCATATTACGTTATATCTTAAGGTATTTTCAATGATACACTGCATATTACGTTATATTATAAGGTATTTTCAATGATACACTGCATATTACGTTATATCATAAGGTATTTTCAATGATACACTGCATATTAAGTTATATTAAAAGGTATTTTCAATGATAAACTGCAATATATTATAAGTTATTTTCAATGATACACAGCATATTACGTTATATTATAAGGTATTTTCAAAGATACACTACAAATTACGATATATTATAAGGTATTTTCAGTGATACACTGCATATTACGTTATATTATAAGGTATTTTCAAAGATACACTACAAATAACGATATATTATAAGGTATTTTCAATGATACACTGCATATTACGTTATATTATAAGGTATTTTCAATGATACACTGCATATTACGTTATATTATAAGGTATTTTCAATGATACACTGCATATTACGTTATATTATAAGGTATTTTCAATGATACACTGCATAATACGTTATATTATAAGGTATTTTCAATGATGCACTGCATATTACGTTATATTATAAGGTATTTTCAATGATACACTGCATATTACGATATATTATAAGGTATTTTCAATGATACACTGCATATTACGTTATATCATAAGGTATTTTCAATGATACACTGCATATTAAGTTATATTATAAGGTATTTTCAATGATACACTGCATATTACGTTATATTATAAGGTATTTTCAATGATGCACTGCATATTACGATATACTATAAGGTATTTTCAATGATACACTACAAATTACGATATATTATAAGGTATTTTCAATGATACACTGCATATTACGTTATATTATAAGGTATTTTCAATGATACACTGCATATTACGTTATATCTGAAGGTATTTTCAATGATACACTGCATATTACGTTATATTATAAGGTATTTTCAATGATACACTGCATATTACGTTATATTATAAGGTATTTTCAAAGATACACTACAAATTACGATATATTATAAGGTATTTTCAATGATACACTGCATATTACGTTATATTATAAGGTATTTTCAAAGATACACTACAAATAACGATATATTATAAGGTATTTTCAATGATACACTGCATATTACGTTATATTATAAGGTATTTTCAATGATACACTGCATAATACGTTATATTATAAGGTATTTTCAATGATACACTGCATATTACGTTATATTATAAGGTATTTTCAATGATACACTGCATATTACGTTATATTATAAGGTATTTTCAATGATGCACTGCATATTACGTTATATTATAAGGTATTTTCAATGATACACTGCATATTACGATATATTATAAGGTATTTTCAATGATACACTGCATATTACGTTATATCATAAGGTATTTTCAATGATACACTGCATATTAAGTTATATTATAAGGTATTTTCAATGATACACTGCATATTACGTTATATTATAAGGTATTTTCAATGATGCACTGCATATTACGATATACTATAAGGTATTTTCAATGATACACTACAAATTACGATATATTATAAGGTATTTTCAATGATACACTGCATATTACGTTATATTATAAGGTATTTTCAATGATACACTGCATATTACGTTATATCTGAAGGTATTTTCAATGATACACTGCATATTACGTTATATTATAAGGTATTTTCAATGATACACTGCATATTACGTTATATCATAAGGTATTTTCAATGATACACTGCATATTAAGTTATATTAAAAGGTATTTTCAATGATAAACTGCAATATATTATAAGGTATTTTCAATGATACACAGCATATTACGTTATATTATAAGGTATTTTCAAAGATACACTACAAATTACGATATATTATAAGGTATTTTCAATGATACACTGCATATTACGTTATATTATAAGGTATTTTCAAAGATACACTACAAATAACGATATATTATAAGGTATTTTCAATGATACACTGCATATTACGTTATATTATAAGGTATTTTCAATGATACACTGCATAATACGTTATATTATAAGGTATTTTCAATGATGCACTGCATATTACGTTATACTATAAGGTATTTTCAATGATACACTGCATATTAAGTTATATTATAAGGTATTTTCAATGATAAACTACTATATATTACAAGGTATTTTCAATGATACACTGCATATTACGTTATATTATAAGGTATTTTCAAAGATACACTACAAATAACGATATATTATAAGGTATTTTCAATGATACACTGCATATTACGTTATATGAGAAGGTATTTTCATTGTACACTACAAATTACGATATATTATAAGGTATTTTCAATGATAAACTCCAATATATTATAAGGTATTTTCAATGATACACTGCATATTACGTTATATTATAAGGTATTTTCAAAGATACACTACAAATTACGATATATTATAAGGTATTTTCAATGATACACTGCATATTACGTTATATTATAAGGTATTTTCAAAGATACACTACAAATAACGATATATTATAAGGTATTTTCAATGATACACTGCATATTACGTTATATTATAAGGTATTTTCAATTGATGCACTGCATATTACGTTATATTATAAGGTATTTTCAATGATACACTGCATATTACGTTATATTATAAGGTATTTTCAAAGATACTCTACAAATAACGATATATTATAAGGTATTTTCAATGATACACTGCATATTACGTTATATGAGAAGGTATTTTCATTGATACACTACAAATTACGATATATTATAAGGTATTTTCAATGATACACTGCATATTACGTTATATCATAAGGTATTTTCAATGATACACTGCATATTAAGTTATATTAAAAGGTATTTTCAATGATACACTGCATATTACGTTATATTATAAGGTATTTTCAAAGATACACTACAAATTACGATATATTATAAGGTATTTTCAATGATACACTGCATATTACGTTATATGAGAAGGTATTTTCAAAGATACACTACAAATAACGATATATTATAAGGTATTTTCAATGATAAACTACTATATATTATAAGGTATTTTCAATGATACACTGCATATTACGTTATATTATAAGGTATTTTCAAAGATACACTACAAATTACGATATATTATAAGGTATTTTCAATGATACACTGCATATTACGTTATATTATAAGGTATTTTCAAAGATACACTACAAATAACGATATATTATAAGGTATTTTCAATGATACACTGCATATTACGTTATATTATAAGGTATTTTCAATTGATGCACTGCATATTACGTTATATTATAAGGTATTTTCAATGATACACTGCATATTACGTTATATTATAAGGTATTTTCAAAGATACTCTACAAATAACGATATATTATAAGGTATTTTCAATGATACACTGCATATTACGTTATATGAGAAGGTATTTTCATTGATACACTACAAATTACGATATATTATAAGGTATTTTCAATGATACACTGCATATTACGTTATATCATAAGGTATTTTCAATGATACACTGCATATTAAGTTATATTAAAAGGTATTTTCAATGATACACTGCATATTACGTTATATTATAAGGTATTTTCAAAGATACACTACAAATTACGATATATTATAAGGTATTTTCAATGATACACTGCATATTACGTTATATTATAAGGTATTTTCAAAGATACACTACAAATAACGATATATTATAAGGTATTTTCAATGATACACTGCATATTACGTTATATTATAAGGTATTTTCAATTGATGCACTGCATATTACGTTATATTATAAGGTATTTTCAATGACACACTGCATATTACGTTATATTATAAGGTATTTTCAAAGATACTCTACAAATAACGATATATTATAAGGTATTTTCAATGATACACTGCATATTACGTTATATGAGAAGGTATTTTCATTGATACACTACAAATTACGATATATTATAAGGTATTTTCAATGATACACTGCATATTACGTTATATCATAAGGTATTTTCAATGATACACTGCATATTAAGTTATATTAAAAGGTATTTTCAATGATACACTGCATATTACGTTATATTATAAGGTATTTTCAAAGATACACTACAAATTACGATATATTATAAGGTATTTTCAATGATACACTGCATATTACGTTATATGAGAAGGTATTTTCAAAGATACACTACAAATAACGATATATTATAAGGTATTTTCAATGATAAACTCCAATATATTATAAGGTATTTTCAATGATACACTGCATATTACGTTATATTATAAGGTATTTTCAAAGATACACTACAAATTACGATATATTATAAGGTATTTTCAATGATACACTGCATATTACGTTATATTATAAGGTATTTTCAAAGATACACTACAAATAACGATATATTATAAGGTATTTTCAATGATACACTGCATATTACGTTATATTATAAGGTATTTTCAATTGATGCACTGCATATTACGTTATATTATAAGGTATTTTCAATGATACACTGCATATTACGTTATATTATAAGGTATTTTCAAAGATACTCTACAAATAACGATATATTATAAGGTATTTTCAATGATACACTGCATATTACGTTATATGAGAAGGTATTTTCATTGATACACTACAAATTACGATATATTATAAGGTATTTTCAATGATACACTGCATATTACGTTATATCATAAGGTATTTTCAATGATACACTGCATATTAAGTTATATTAAAAGGTATTTTCAATGATACACTGCATATTACGTTATATTATAAGGTATTTTCAAAGATACACTACAAATTACGATATATTATAAGGTATTTTCAATGATACACTGCATATTACGTTATATTATAAGGTATTTTCAATTGATGCACTGCATATTACGTTATATTATAAGGTATTTTCAATGATACACTGCATATTACGTTATATTATAAGGTATTTTCAAAGATACTCTACAAATAACGATATATTATAAGGTATTTTCAATGATACACTGCATATTACGTTATATGAGAAGGTATTTTCATTGATACACTACAAATTACGATATATTATAAGGTATTTTCAATGATACACTGCATATTACGTTATATCATAAGGTATTTTCAATGATACACTGCATATTAAGTTATATTAAAAGGTATTTTCAATGATACACTGCATATTACGTTATATTATAAGGTATTTTCAAAGATACACTACAAATTACGATATATTATAAGGTATTTTCAATGATACACTGCATATTACGTTATATTATAAGGTATTTTCAAAGATACACTACAAATAACGATATATTATAAGGTATTTTCAATGATACACTGCATATTACGTTATATTATAAGGTATTTTCAATGATACACTGCATATTACGTTATATTATAAGGTATTTTCAATGATACACTGCATATTACGTTATATTATAATGTATTTTCAAAGATACTCTACAAATAACGATATATTATAAGGTATTTTCAATGATACACTGCATATTACGTTATATGAGAAGGTATTTTCATTGATACACTACAAATTACGATATATTATAAGGTATTTTCAATGATACACTGCATATTACGTTATATCATAAGGTATTTTCAATGATACACTGCATATTAAGTTATATTAAAAGGTATTTTCAATGATACACTGCATATTACGTTATATTATAAGGTATTTTCAAAGATACACTACAAATTACGATATATTATAAGGTATTTTCAATGATACACTGCATATTACGTTATATTATAAGGTATTTTCAAAGATACACTACAAATAACGATATATTATAAGGTATTTTCAATGATACACTGCATATTACGTTATATTATAAGGTATTTTCAATGATACACTGCATATTAAGTTATATTATAAGGTATTTTCAATGATAAACTACTATATATTATAAGGTATTTTCAATGATACACTGCATATTACGTTATATTATAAGGTATTTTCAAAGATACACTACAAATTACGATATATTATAAGGTATTTTCAATGATACACTGCATATTACGTTATATGAGAAGGTATTTTCAAAGATACACAACAAATAACGATATATTATAAGGTATTTTCAATGATAAACTCCAATATATTATAAGGTATTTTCAATGATACACTGCATATTACGTTATATTATAAGGTATTTTCAAAGATACACTACAAATTACGATATATTATAAGGTATTTTCAATGATACACTGCATATTACGTTATATTATAAGGTATTTTCAAAGATACACTACAAATAACGATATATTATAAGGTATTTTCAATGATACACTGCATATTACGTTATATTATAAGGTATTTTCAATTGATGCACTGCATATTACGTTATATTATAAGGTATTTTCAATGATACACTGCATATTAAGTTATATTATAAGGTATTTTCAATGATACACTGCATATTACGTTATATTATAAGGTATTTTCAATGATGCACTGCATATTACGTTATATTATAAGGTATTTTCAAAGATACTCTACAAATAACGATATATTATAAGGTATTTTCAATGATACACTGCATATTACGTTATATGAGAAGGTATTTTCATTGATACACTACAAATTACGATATATTATAAGGTATTTTCAATGATACACTGCATATTACGTTATATCATAAGGTATTTTCAATGATACACTGCATATTAAGTTATATTAAAAGGTATTTTCAATGATACACTGCATATTACGTTATATTATAAGGTATTTTCAAAGATACACTACAAATTACGATATATTATAAGGTATTTTCAATGATACACTGCATATTACGTTATATTATAAGGTATTTTCAAAGATACACTACAAATAACGATATATTATAAGGTATTTTCAATGATACACTGCATATTACGTTATATTATAAGGTATTTTCAATTGATGCACTGCATATTACGTTATATTATAAGGTATTTTCATTGATAGACAAGAATTACCATATATTCTAAGGTATTTCCAATGATACACTGCATATTACGTTATATTATTAGGTATTTTCAATGATACACTGCATATTACGTTATATTATAAGGTATTTTCAATGATACACTGCATATTACGTTATATTATAAGGTATTTTCAATGATACACTGCATATTACGGTATATCATAAGGTATTTTCAATGATACACTGCATATTAAGTTATATTATAAGGTATTTTCAATGATACACTGCATATTACGTTATATTATAAGGTATTTTCAATGATGCACTGCATATTACGTTATACTATAAGGTATTTTCAACGATACACTACAAATTACGATATATTATAAGGTATTTTCAACGATGCACTGCATATTACGTTATACTATAAGGTATTTTCAATGATACACTGCATATTAAGTTATATTATAAGGTATTTTCAATGATAAACTACTATATATTATAAGGTATTTTCAATGATACACTGCATATTACGTTATATTATAAGGTATTTTCAAAGATACTCTACAAATAACGATATATTATAAGGTATTTTCAATGATACACTGCATATTACGTTATATGAGAAGGTATTTTCATTGATACACTACAAATTACGATATATTATAAGGTATTTTCAATGATACACTGCATATTACGTTATATCATAAGGTATTTTCAATGATACACTGCATATTAAGTTATATTAAAAGGTATTTTCAATGATAAAATGCAATATATTATAAGGTATTTTCAATGATACACTGCATATTTCGTTATATTATAAGGTATTTTCAAAGATACACTACAAATTACGATATATTATAAGGTATTTTCAATGATACACTGCATATTACGTTATATTATAAGGTATTTTCATTGATACACTACAAATTACGATATATTATAAGGTATTTTCAAAGATACACTACAAATAACGATATATTATAAGGTATTTTCAATGATACACTGCATATTACGTTATATTATAAGGTATTTTCAATGATACACTGCATAATACGTTATATTATAAGGTATTTTCAATGATACACTGCATATTACGTTATATTATAAGGTATTTTCAATGATACACTGCATAATACGTTATATTATAAGGTATTTTCAATGATGCACTGCATATTACGTTATACTATAAGGTATTTTCAATGATACACTGCATATTAAGTTATATTATAAGGTATTTTCAATGATAAACTACTATATATTATAAGGTATTTTCAATGATACACTGCATATTACGTTATATTATAAGGTATTTTCAAAGATACACTACAAATAACGATATATTATAAGGTATTTTCAATGATACACTGCATTTTACGTTATATTATAAGGTATTTTCAATGATACACTGCATATTACGTTATATTATAAGGTATTTTCAATGATGCACTGCATATTACGTTATACTATAAGGTATTTTCTATGATACACTACAAATTACGATATATTATAAGGTATTTTCAATGATACACTGCATATTACGTTATATTATAAGGTATTTTCAATGATACACTGCATATTACGTTATATCTGAAGGTATTTTCAATGATACACTGCATATTACGTTATATTATAAGGTATTTTCAATGATACACTGCATATTACGTTATATCATAAGGTATTTTCAATGATACACTCCATATTAAGTTATATTAAAAGGTATTTTCAATGATAAACTGCAATATATTATAAGTTATTTTCAATGATACACAGCATATTACGTTATATTATAAGGTATTTTCAAAGATACACTACAAATAACGATATATTATAAGGTATTTTCAATGATACACTGCATATTACGTTATATTATAAGGTATTTTCAATGATACACTGCATAATACGTTATATTATAAGGTATTTTCAATGATACACTGCATATTACGTTATATCATAAGGTATTTTCAATGATACACTGCATATTAAGTTATATTAAAAGGTATTTTCAACGATAAACTGCAATATATTATAAGGTATTTTCAATGATACACTGCATATTACGTTATATTATAAGGTATTTTCAAAGATACACTACAAATTACGATATATTATAAGGTATTTTCAATGATACACTGCATATTACGTTATATTATAAGGTATTTTCAATGATGCACTGCATATTACGTTATACTATATGGTATTTTCAATGATACACTGCATATTAAGTTATATTATAAGGTATTTTCAATGATGCACTGCATATTACGTTATACTATAAGGTATTTTCAATGATACACTGCATATTAAGTTATATTATAAGGTATTTTCAATGATAAACTACTATATATTATAAGGTATTTTCAATGATACACTGCATATTACGTTATATTATAAGGTATTTTCAAAGATACACTACAAATAACGATATATTATAAGGTATTTTCAATGATACACTGCATTTTACGTTATATTATAAGGTATTTTCAATGATACACTGCATATTACGTTATATTATAAGGTATTTTCAATGATGCACTGCATATTACGTTATACTATAAGGTATTTTCTATGATACACTACAAATTACGATATATTATAAGGTATTTTCAATGATACACTGCATATTACGTTATATTATAAGGTATTTTCAATGATACACTGCATATTACGTTATATCTGAAGGTATTTTCAATGATACACTGCATATTACGTTATATTATAAGGTATTTTCAATGATACACTGCATATTACGTTATATCATAAGGTATTTTCAATGATACACTGCATATTAAGTTATATTAAAAGGTATTTTCAATGATAAACTGCAATATATTATAAGTTATTTTCAATGATACACAGCATATTACGTTATATTATAAGGTATTTTCAAAGATACACTACAAATTACGATATATTATAAGGTATTTTCAATGATACACTGCATATTACGTTATATTATAAGGTATTTTCCAAGATACACTACAAATAACGATATATTATAAGGTATTTTCAATGATACACTGCATATTACGTTATATTATAAGGTATTTTCAATGATACACTGCATAATACGTTATATTATAAGGTATTTTCAATGATACACTGCATATTACGTTATATTATAAGGTATTTTCAATGATACACTGCATAATACGTTATATTATAAGGTATTTTCAATGATGCACTGCATATTACGTTATACTATAAGGTATTTTCAATGATACACTGCATATTACGATATATTATAAGGTATTTTCAATGATACACTGCATATTACGTTATATCATAAGGTATTTTCAATGATACACTGCATATTAAGTTATATTAAAAGGTATTTTCAATGATAAACTGCAATATATTATAAGGTATTTTCAATGATACACTGCATATTACGTTATATTATAAGGTATTTTCAAAGATACACTACAAATTACGATATATTATAAGGTATTTTCAATGATACACTGCATATTACGTTATATGAGAAGGTATTTTCATTGATACACTACAAATTACGATATATTATAAGGTATTTTCAATGATACACTGCATATTACGTTATATAATAAGGTATTTTCAATGATACACTGCATATTAAGTTATATTAAAAGGTATTTTCAATTATAAACTGCAATATATTATAAGGTATTTTCAATGATACACTGCATATTTCGTTATATTATAAGGTATTTTCAATGATACACTGCATATTACGTTATATTATAAGGTATTTTCAATGATACACTGCATATTACGTTATATCATAAGGTATTTTCAATGATACACTGCATATTAAGTTATATTAAAATGTATTTTCAATGATAAACTGCAATATATTATAAGTTATTTTCAATGATACACTGCATATTACGTTATATTATAAGGTATTTTCAAAGATACACTACAAATTACGATATATTATAAGGTATTTTCAATGATACACTGCATATTACGTTATATTATAAGGTATTTTCAAAGATACACTACAAATAACGATATATTATATGGTATTTTCAATGATACACTGCATATTACGTTATATTATAAGGTATTTTCAAAGATACACTACAAATAACGATATATTATAAGGTATTTTCAATGATACACTGCATTTTACGTTATATTATAAGGTATTTTCAATGATACACTGCATATTACGTTATATTATAAGGTATTTTCAATGATGCACTGCATATTACGTTATACTATAAGGTATTTTCTATGATGCACTGCATATTACGTTATACTATAAGGTATTTTCAATGATACACTGCATATTAAGTTATATTATAAGGTATTTTCAATGATAAACTACTATATATTATAAGGTATTTTCAATGATACACTGCATATTACGTTATATTATAAGGTATTTTCAAAGATACACTACAAATAACGATATATTATAAGGTATTTTCAATGATACACTGCATTTTACGTTATATTATAAGGTATTTTCAATGATACACTGCATATTACGTTATATTATAAGGTATTTTCAATGATACACTGCATATTAAGTTATATTAAAAGGTATTTTCAATGATAAACTGCAATATATTATAAGGTATTTTCAATGATACACTGCATATTACGTTATATTATAAGGTATTTTCAATGATACACTGCATATTACGTTATATTATAAGGTATTTTCAATGATGCACTGCATATTACGATATACTATAAGGTATTTTCAATGATACACTACAAATTACGATATATTATAAGGTATTTTCAATGATACACGGCATATTACGTTATATTATAAGGTATTTTCAATGATACACTGCATATTACGTTATATCTGAAGGTATTTTCACTGATACACTGCATATTACGTTATATTATAAGGTATTTTCAATGATACACTGCATATTACGTTATATCATAAGGTATTTTCAATGATACACTGCATATTAAGTTATATTAAAAGGTATTTTCAATGATAAACTGCAATATATTATAAGTTATTTTCAATGATACACAGCATATTACGTTATATTATAAGGTATTTTCAAAGATACACTACAAATTACGATATATTATAAGGTATTTTCAATGATACACTGCATATTACGTTATATTATAAGGTATTTTCAAAGATACACTACAAATAACGATATATTATATGGTATTTTCAATGATACACTGCATATTACGTTATATTATAAGGTATTTTCAAAGATACACTACAAATTACGATATATTATAAGGTATTTTCAATGATACACTGCATAATACGTTATATTATAAGGTATTTTCAATGATGCACTGCATATTACGTTATACTATATGGTATTTTCAATGATACACTGCATATTAAGTTATATTATAAGGTATTTTCAATGATGCACTGCATATTACGTTATACTATAAGGTATTTTCAATGATACACTGCATATTAAGTTATATTATAAGGTATTTTCAATGATAAACTACTATATATTATAAGGTATTTTCAATGATACACTGCATATTACGTTATATTATAAGGTATTTTCAAAGATACACTACAAATAACGATATATTATAAGGTATTTTCAATGATACACTGCATTTTACGTTATATTATAAGGTATTTTCAATGATACACTGCATATTACGTTATATTATAAGGTATTTTCAATGATGCACTGCATATTACGTTATACTATAAGGTATTTTCTATGATACACTACAAATTACGATATATTATAAGGTATTTTCAATGATACACTGCATATTACGTTATATTATAAGGTATTTTCAATGATACACTGCATATTACGTTATATCTGAAGGTATTTTCAATGATACACTGCATATTACGTTATATTATAAGGTATTTTCAATGATACACTGCATATTACGTTATATCATAAGGTATTTTCAATGATACACTGCATATTAAGTTATATTAAAACGTATTTTCAATGATAAACTGCAATATATTATAAGTTATTTTCAATGATACACAGCATATTACGTTATATTATAAGGTATTTTCAAAGATACACTACAAATTACGATATATTATAAGGTATTTTCAATGATACACTGCATATTACGTTATATTATAAGGTATTTTCCAAGATACACTACAAATAACGATATATTATAAGGTATTTTCAATGATACACTGCATATTACGTTATATTATAAGGTATTTTCAATGATACACTGCATATTACGTTATATTATAAGGTATTTTCAATGATACACTGCATATTACGTTATATTATAAGGTATTTTCAATGATACACTGCATAATACGTTATATTATAAGGTATTTTCAATGATGCACTGCATATTACGTTATACTATAAGGTATTTTCAATGATACACTGCATATTACGATATATTATAAGGTATTTTCAATGATACACTGCATATTACGTTATATCATAAGGTATTTTCAATGATACACTGCATATTACGTTATATTAAAAGGTATTTTCAATGATAAACTGCAATATATTATAAGGTATTTTCAATGATACACTGCATATTACGTTATATTATAAGGTATTTTCAAAGATACACTACAAATTACGATATATTATAAGGTATTTTCAATGATACACTGCATATTACGTTATATGAGAAGGTATTTTCATTGATACACTACAAATTACGATATATTATAAGGTATTTTCAATGATACACTGCATATTACGTTATATCATAAGGTATTTTCAATGATACACTGCATATTAAGTTATATTAAAAGGTATTTTCAATTATAAACTGCAATATATTATAAGGTATTTTCAATGATACACTGCATATTTCGTTATATTATAAGGTATTTTCAATGATACACTGCATATTACGTTATATTATAAGGTATTTTCAATGATACACTGCATATTACGTTATATCATAAGGTATTTTCAATGATACACTGCATATTAAGTTATATTAAAATGTATTTTCAATGATAAACTGCAATATATTATAAGTTATTTTCAATGATACACAGCATATTACGTTATATTATAAGGTATTTTCAAAGATACACTACAAATTACGATATATTATAAGGTATTTTCAATGATACACTGCATATTACGTTATATTATAAGGTATTTTCAAAGATACACTACAAATAACGATATATTATATGGTATTTTCAATGATACACTGCATATTACGTTATATTATAAGGTATTTTCAAAGATACACTACAAATAACGATATATTATAAGGTATTTTCAATGATACACTGCATTTTACGTTATATTATAAGGTATTTTCAATGATACACTGCATATTACGTTATATTATAAGGTATTTTCAATGATGCACTGCATATTACGTTATACTATAAGGTATTTTCTATGATGCACTGCATATTACGTTATACTATAAGGTATTTTCAATGATACACTGCATATTAAGTTATATTATAAGGTATTTTCAATGATAAACTACTATATATTATAAGGTATTTTCAATGATACACTGCATATTACGTTATATTATAAGGTATTTTCAAAGATACACTACAAATAACGATATATTATAAGGTATTTTCAATGATACACTGCATTTTACGTTATATTATAAGGTATTTTCAATGATACACTGCATATTACGTTATATTATAAGGTATTTTCAATGATACACTGCATATTAAGTTATATTAAAAGGTATTTTCAATGATAAACTGCAATATATTATAAGGTATTTTCAATGATACACTGCATATTACGTTATATTATAAGGTATTTTCAATGATACACTGCATATTACGTTATATTATAAGGTATTTTCAATGATGCACTGCATATTACGATATACTATAAGGTATTTTCAATGATACACTACAAATTACGATATATTATAAGGTATTTTCAATGATACACTGCATATTACGTTATATTATAAGGTATTTTCAATGATACACTGCATATTACGTTATATCTGAAGGTATTTTCAATGATACACTGCATATTACGTTATATTATAAGGTATTTTCAATGATACACTGCATAATACGTTATATTATAAGGTATTTTCAATGATACACTGCATATTAAGTTATATTAAAAGGTATTTTCAATGATAAACTGCAATATATTATAAGTTATTTTCAATGATACACAGCATATTACGTTATATTATAAGGTATTTTCAAAGATACACTACAAATTACGATATATTATAAGGTATTTTCAATGATACACTGCATATTACGTTATATTATAAGGTATTTTCAAAGATACACTACAAATAACGATATATTATATGGTATTTTCAATGATACACTGCATATTACGTTATATTATAAGGTATTTTCAATGATACACTGCATAATACGTTATATTATAAGGTATTTTCAATGATACACTGCATATTACGTTATATTATAAGGTATTTTCAATGATACACTGCATAATACGTTATATTATAAGGTATTTTCAATGATGCACTACATATTACGTTATACTATAAGGTATTTTCAATGATACACTGCATATTACGATATATTATAAGGTATTTTCAATGATACACTGCATATTACATTATATCATAAGGTATTTTCAATGATACACTGCATATTAAGTTATATTAAAAGGTATTTTCAATGATAAACTGCAATATATTATAAGGTATTTTCAATGATACACTGCATATTACGTTATATTATAAGGTATTTTCAATGATACACTGCATATTACGTTATATTATAAGGTATTTTCAATGATGCACTGCATATTACGATATACTATAAGGTATTTTCAATGATACACTACAAATTACGATATATTATAAGGTATTTTCAATGATACACTGCATATTACGTTATATTATAAGGTATTTTCAATGATACACTGCATATTACGTTATATCTGAAGGTATTTTCAATGATACACTGCATATTACGTTATATTATAAGGTATTTTCAATGATACACTGCATATTACGTTATATCATAAGGTATTTTCAATGATACACTGCATATTAAGTTATATTAAAAGGTATTTTCAATGATAAACTGCAATATATTATAAGGTATTTTCAATGATACACAGCATATTACGTTATATTATAAGGTATTTTCAAAGATACACTACAAATTACGATATATTATAAGGTATTTTCAATGATACACTGCATATTACGTTATATTATAAGGTATTTTCAAAGATACACTACAAATAACGATATATTATAAGGTGTTTTCAATGATACACTGCATATTACGTTATATTATAAGGTATTTTCAATGATACACTGCATATTACGTTATATTATAAGGTATTTTCAGTGATGCACTGCATATTACGTTATACTATAAGGTATTTTCAATGATACACTGCATATTAAGTTATATTATAAGGTATTTTCAATGATAAACTACTATATATTATAAGGTATTTTCAATGATACACTGCATATTACGTTATATTATAAGGTATTTTCAAAGATACACTACAAATAACGATATATTATGAGGTATTTTCAATGATACACTGCATATTACGTTATATGAGAACTTATTTTCATTGATACACTACAAATTACGATATATTATAAGGTATTTTCAATGATAAACTCCAATATATTATAAGGTATTTTCAATGATACCCTGCATATTACGTTATATTATAAGGTATTTTCAAAGATACACTACAAATTACGATATATTATAAGGTATTTTCAATGATACACTGCATATTACGTTATATTATAAGGTATTTTCAAAGATACACTACAAATTACGATATATTATAAGGTATTTTCAATGATACACTGCATATTACGTTATATTATAAGGTATTTTCAAAGATACACTACAAATAACGATATATTATAAGGTATTTTCAATGATACACTGCATATTAAGTTATATTATAAGGTATTTTCAATGATAAACTACTATATATTATAAGGTATTTTCAATGATACACTGCATATTACGTTATATTATAAGGTATTTTCAAAGATACACTACAAATAACGATATATTATAAGGTATTTTCAATGATACACTGCATTTTACGTTATATTATAAGGTATTTTCAATGATACACTGCATATTACGTTATATTATAAGGTATTTTCAATGATGCACTGCATATTACGTTATACTATAAGGTATTTTCTATGATACACTACAAATTACGATATATTATAAGGTATTTTCAATGATACACTGCATATTACGTTATATTATAAGGTATTTTCAATGATACACTGCATATTACGTTATATCTGAAGGTATTTTCAATGATACACTGCATATTACGTTATATTATAAGGTATTTTCAATGATACACTGCATATTACGTTATATCATAAGGTATTTTCAATGATACACTCCATATTAAGTTATATTAAAAGGTATTTTCAATGATAAACTGCAATATATTATAAGTTATTTTCAATGATACACAGCATATTACGTTATATTATAAGGTATTTTCAAAGATACACTACAAATAACGATATATTATAAGGTATTTTCAATGATACACTGCATATTACGTTATATTATAAGGTATTTTCAATGATACACTGCATAATACGTTATATTATAAGGTATTTTCAATGATACACTGCATATTACGTTATATCATAAGGTATTTTCAATGATACACTGCATATTAAGTTATATTAAAAGGTATTTTCAATGATAAACTGCAATATATTATAAGGTATTTTCAATGATACACTGCATATTACGTTATATTATAAGGTATTTTCAAAGATACACTACAAATTACGATATATTATAAGGTATTTTCAATGATACACTGCATAATACGTTATATTATAAGGTATTTTCAATGATGCACTGCATATTACGTTATACTATATGGTATTTTCAATGATACACTGCATATTAAGTTATATTATAAGGTATTTTCAATGATGCACTGCATATTACGTTATACTATAAGGTATTTTCAATGATACACTGCATATTAAGTTATATTATAAGGTATTTTCAATGATAAACTACTATATATTATAAGGTATTTTCAATGATACACTGCATATTACGTTATATTATAAGGTATTTTCAAAGATACACTACAAATAACGATATATTATAAGGTATTTTCAATGATACACTGCATTTTACGTTATATTATAAGGTATTTTCAATGATACACTGCATATTACGTTATATTATAAGGTATTTTCAATGATGCACTGCATATTACGTTATACTATAAGGTATTTTCTATGATACACTACAAATTACGATATATTATAAGGTATTTTCAATGATACACTGCATATTACGTTATATTATAAGGTATTTTCAATGATACACTGCATATTACGTTATATCTGAAGGTATTTTCAATGATACACTGCATATTACGTTATATTATAAGGTATTTTCAATGATACACTGCATATTACGTTATATCATAAGGTATTTTCAATGATACACTGCATATTAAGTTATATTAAAAGGTATTTTCAATGATAAACTGCAATATATTATAAGTTATTTTCAATGATACACAGCATATTACGTTATATTATAAGGTATTTTCAAAGATACACTACAAATTACGATATATTATAAGGTATTTTCAATGATACACTGCATATTACGTTATATTATAAGGTATTTTCCAAGATACACTACAAATAACGATATATTATAAGGTATTTTCAATGATACA
The DNA here is from genome assembly GCA_916610255.1 of Lasioglossum lativentre. Lineage (NCBI taxonomy): Eukaryota > Metazoa > Arthropoda > Insecta > Hymenoptera > Halictidae > Lasioglossum > Lasioglossum lativentre. Next base: position 76,058 of record CAKAJI010000626.1, read on the forward strand.
CTGCATATTACGTTATATTATAAGGTATTTTCAATGATACACTGCATATTACGTTATATTATAAGGTATTTTCAATGATACACTGCATATTACGTTATATTATAAGGTATTTTCAATGATACACTGCATAATACGTTATATTATAAGGTATTTTCAATGATGCACTGCATATTACGTTATACTATAAGGTATTTTCAATGATACACTGCATATTACGATATATTATAAGGTATTTTCAATGATACACTGCATATTACGTTATATTATAAGGTATTTTCAATGATACACTGCATATTAAGTTATATTAAAAGGTATTTTCAATGATAAACTGCAATATATTATAAGGTATTTTCAATGATACACTGCATATTACGTTATATTATAAGGTATTTTCAAAGATACACTACAAATTACGATATATTATAAGGTATTTTCAATGATACACTGCATATTACGTTATATGAGAAGGTATTTTCATTGATACACTACAAATTACGATATATTATAAGGTATTTTCAATGATACACTGCATATTACGTTATATCATAAGGTATTTTCAATGATACACTGCATATTAAGTTATATTAAAAGGTATTTTCAATTATAAACTGCAATATATTATAAGGTATTTTCAATGATACACTGCATATTTCGTTATATTATAAGGTATTTTCAATGATACACTGCATATTACGTTATATTATAAGGTATTTTCAATGATACACTGCATATTACGTTATATCATAAGGTATTTTCAATGATACACTGCATATTAAGTTATATTAAAATGTATTTTCAATGATAAACTGCAATATATTATAAGTTATTTTCAATGATACACAGCATATTACGTTATATTATAAGGTATTTTCAAAGATACACTACAAATTACGATATATTATAAGGTATTTTCAATGATACACTGCATATTACGTTATATTATAAGGTATTTTCAAAGATACACTACAAATAACGATATATTATATGGTATTTTCAATGATACACTGCATATTACGTTATATTATAAGGTATTTTCAAAGATACACTACAAATAACGATATATTATAAGGTATTTTCAATGATACACTGCATATTACGTTATATTATAAGGTATTTTCAATGATACACTGCATATTACGTTATATTATAAGGTATTTTCAATGATGCACTGCATATTACGTTATACTATAAGGTATTTTCTATGATGCACTGCATATTACGTTATACTATAAGGTATTTTCAATGATACACTGCATATTAAGTTATATTATAAGGTATTTTCAATGATAAACTACTATATATTATAAGGTATTTTCAATGATACACTGCATATTACGTTATATTATAAGGTATTTTCAAAGATACACTACAAATAACGATATATTATAAGGTATTTTCAATGATACACTGCATATTACGTTATATTATAAGGTATTTTCAATGATACACTGCATATTACGTTATATTATAAGGTATTTTCAATGATACACTGCATATTAAGTTATATTAAAAGGTATTTTCAATGATAAACTGCAATATATTATAAGGTATTTTCAATGATACACTGCATATTACGTTATATTATAAGGTATTTTCAATGATACACTGCATATTACGTTATATTATAAGGTATTTTCAATGATACACTGCATATTACGATATACTATAAGGTATTTTCAATGATACACTACAAATTACGATATATTATAAGGTATTTTCAATGATACACTGCATATTACGTTATATTATAAGGTATTTTCAATGATACACTGCATATTACGTTATATCTGAAGGTATTTTCAATGATACACTGCATATTACGTTATATTATAAGGTATTTTCAATGATACACTGCATATTACGTTATATCATAAGGTATTTTCAATGATACACTGCATATTAAGTTATATTATAAGGTATTTTCAATGATAAACTGCAATATATTATAAGTTATTTTCAATGATACACAGCATATTACGTTATATTATAAGGTATTTTCAAAGATACACTACAAATTACGATATATTATAAGGTATTTTCAATGATACACTGCATATTACGTTATATTATAAGGTATTTTCAAAGATACACTACAAATAACGATATATTATATGGTATTTTCAATGATACACTGCATATTACGTTATATTATAAGGTATTTTCAATGATACACTGCATAATACGTTATATTATAAGGTATTTTCAATGATACACTGCATATTACGTTATATTATAAGGTATTTTCAATGATACACTGCATATTACGTTATATTATAAGGTATTTTCAATGATGCACTGCATATTACGTTATACTATAAGGTATTTTCAATGATACACTGCATATTACGATATATTATAAGGTATTTTCAATGATACACTGCATATTACGTTATATCATAATGTATTTTCAATGATACACTGCATATTAAGTTATATTAAAAGGTATTTTCAATCATAAACTGCTATATATAATAAGGTATTTTCAATGATACACTGCTTATTACGTTATATTATAAGGTATTTTCAATGATACACTGCATATTACGTTATATTATAAGGTATTTTCAATGATGCACTGCATATTACGATATACTATAAGGTATTTTCAATGATACACTACAAATTACGATATATTATAAGGTATTTTCAATGATACACTGCATATTACGTTATATTATAAGGTATTTTCAATGATACACTGCATATTACGTTATATCTGAAGGTATTTTCAATGATACACTGCATATTACGTTATATTATAAGGTATTTTCAATGATACACTGCATATTACGTTATATCATAAGGTATTTTCAATGATACACTGCATATTAAGTTATATTAAAAGGTATTTTCAATGATAAACTGCAATATATTATAAGGTATTTTCAATGATACACAGCATATTACGTTATATTATAAGGTATTTTCAAAGATACACTACAAATTACGATATATTATAAGGTATTTTCAATGATACACTGCATATTACGTTATATTATAAGGTATTTTCAAAGATACACTACAAATAACGATATATTATAAGGTATTTTCAATGATACACTGCATATTACGTTATATTATAAGGTATTTTCAATGATACACTGCATAATACGTTATATTATAAGGTATTTTCAGTGATGCACTGCATATTACGTTATACTATAAGGTATTTTCAATGATACACTGCATATTAAGTTATATTATAAGGTATTTTCAATGATAAACTACTATATATTATAAGGTATTTTCAATGATACACTGCATATTACGTTATATTATAAGGTATTTTCAAAGATACACTACAAATAACGATATATTATGAGGTATTTTCAATGATACACTGCATATTACGTTATATGAGAAGTTATTTTCATTGATACACTACAAATTACGATATATTATAAGGTATTTTCAATGATAAACTCCAATATATTATAAGGTATTTTCAATGATACCCTGCATATTACGTTATATTATAAGGTATTTTCAAAGATACACTACAAATTACGATATATTATAAGGTATTTTCAATGATACACTGCATATTACGTTATATTATAAGGTATTTTCAAAGATACACTACAAATAACGATATATTATAAGGTATTTTCAATGATACACTGCATATTACGTTATATTATAAGGTATTTTCAATGATAAACTGCAATATATTATAAGGTATTTTCAATGATACACAGCATATTACGTTATATTATAAGGTATTTTCAAAGATACACTGCAATATATTATAAGGTATTTTCAATGATACACTGCATATTACGTTATATTATAAGGTATTTTCAAAGATACACTACAAATAACGATATATTATAAGGTATTTTCAATGATACACTGCATATTACGTTATGTAATAAGGTATTTTCAATGATACACTGCATAATACGTTATATTATAAGGTATTTTCAATGATGCACTGCATATTACGTTATACTATAAGGTATTTTCAATGATACACTGCATATTAAGTTATATTATAAGGTATTTTCAATGATACACTGCATATTACGTTATATTATAAGGTATTTTCAATGATGCACTGCATATTACGATATACTATAAGGTATTTTCAATGATACACTACAAATTACGATATATTATAAGGTATTTTCAATGATACCCTGCATATTACGTTATATTATAAGGTATTTTCAAAGATACACTACAAATTACGATATATTATAAGGTATTTTCAATGATACACTGCATATTACGTTATATTATAAGGTATTTTCAAAGATACACTACAAATAACGATATATTATAAGGTATTTTCAATGATACACTGCATATTACGTTATATTAAAAGGTATTTTCAATGATAAACTGCAATATATTATAAGGTATTTTCAATGATACACAGCATATTACGTTATATTATAAGGTATTTTCAAAGATACACTACAAATAACGATATATTATAAGGTATTTTCAATGATACACTGCATATTACGTTATATTATAAGGTATTTTCAAAGATACACTACAAATAACGATATATTATAAGGTATTTTCAATGATACACTGCATATTACGTTATGTAATAAGGTATTTTCAATGATACACTGCATAATACGTTATATTATAAGGTATTTTCAATGATGCACTGCATATTACGTTATACTATAAGGTATTTTCAATGATACACTGCATATTAAGTTATATTATAAGGTATTTTCAATGATAAACTACTATATATTATAAGGTATTTTCAATGATACACTGCATATTACGTTATATTATAAGGTATTTTCAAAGATACACTACAAATAACGATATATTATGAGGTATTTTCAATGATACACTGCATATTACGTTGTATGAGAAGTTATTTTCATTGATACACTACAAATTACGATATATTATAAGGTATTTTCAATGATAAACAACTATATATTATAAGGTATTTTCAATGATACACTGCATATTACGTTATATTATAAGTATTTTCAAAGATACACTACAAATTACGATATATTATAAGGTATTTTCAATGATACACTGCATATTACGTTATATTATAAGGTATTTTCAAAGATACACTACAAATAACGATATATTATAAGGTATTTTCAATGATACACTGCATATTACGTTATATTATAAGGTATTTTCAATGATACACTGCATATTACGTTATATTATAAGGTATTTTCATTGATAGACAAGAATTACCATATATTCTAAGGTATTTCCAATGATACACTGCATATTACGTTATATTATAAGGTATTTTCAATGATACACTGCATATTACGTTATATTATAAGGTATTTTCAATGATACACTGCATATTACGTTATATTATAAGGTATTTTCAATGATACACTGCATATTACGGTATATCATAAGGTATTTTCAATGATACACTGCATATTACGTTGTATTATAAGGTATTTTCAATGATACACTGCATATTACGTTATATTATAAGGTATTTTCAATGATGCACTGCATATTACGTTATACTATAAGGTATTTTCAATGATACACTACAAATTACGATATATTATAAGGTATTTTCAATGATGCACTGCATATTACGTTATACTATAAGGTATTTTCAATGATACACTGCATATTACGATATATTATAAGGTATTTTCAATGATACACTGCATATTACGTTATATCATAAGGTATTTTCAATGATACACTGCATATTAAGTTATATTAAAAGGTATTTTCAATGATAAACTGCAATATATTATAAGGTATTTTCAATGATACACTGCATATTACGTTATATTATAAGGTATTTTCAATGATACACTGCATAATACGTTATATTATAAGGTATTTTCAATGATGCACTGCATATTACGTTATACTATAAGGTATTTTCAATGATACACTGCATATTACGATATATTATAAGGTATTTTCAATGATACACTGCATATTACGTTATATCATAAGGTATTTTCAATGATACACTGCATATTAAGTTATATTAAAAGGTATTTTCAATGATAAACTGCAATATATTATAAGGTATTTTCAATGATACACTGCATATTACGTTATATTATAAGGTATTTTCAATGATACACTGCATATTACGTTATATTATAAGGTATTTTCAATGATGCACTGCATATTACGATATACTATAAGGTATTTTCAATGATACACTACAAATTACGATATATTATAAGGTATTTTCAATGATACACTGCATATTACGTTATATTATAAGGTATTTTCAATGATACACTGCATATTACGTTATATCTGAAGGTATTTTCAATGATACACTGCATATTACGTTATATTATAAGGTATTTTCAATGATACACTGCATATTACGTTATATCATAAGGTATTTTCAATGATACACTGCATATTAAGTTATATTAAAAGGTATTTTCAATGATACACTGCATATTACGTTATATTATAAGGTATTTTCAATGATACACTACAAATTACGATATATTATAAGGTATTTTCAATGATACACTGCATATTACGTTATATTATAAGGTATTTTCAAAGATACACTACAAATAACGATATATTATAAGGTATTTTCAATGATACACTGCATATTACGTTATATTATAAGGTATTTTCAATGATACACTGCATATTAAGTTATATTATAAGGTATTTTCAATGATAAACTACTATATATTATAAGGTATTTTCAATGATACACTGCATATTACGTTATATTATAAGGTATTTTCAAAGATACACTACAAATTACGATATATTATAAGGTATTTTCAATGATACACTGCATATTACGTTATATGAGAAGGTATTTTCAAAGATACACAACAAATAACGATATATTATAAGGTATTTTCAATGATAAACTCCAATATATTATAAGGTATTTTCAATGATACACTGCATATTACGTTATATTATAAGGTATTTTCAAAGATACACTACAAATTACGATATATTATAAGGTATTTTCAATGATACACTGCATATTACGTTATATTATAAGGTATTTTCAAAGATACACTACAAATAACGATATATTATAAGGTATTTTCAATGATACACTGCATATTACGTTATATTATAAGGTATTTTCAATTGATGCACTGCATATTACGTTATATTATAAGGTATTTTCAATGATACACTGCATATTACGTTATATTATAAGGTATTTTCAAAGATACTCTACAAATAACGATATATTATAAGGTATTTTCAATGATACACTGCATATTACGTTATATGAGAAGGTATTTTCATTGATACACTACAAATTACGATATATTATAAGGTATTTTCAATGATACACTGCATATTACGTTATATCATAAGGTATTTTCAATGATACACTGCATATTAAGTTATATTAAAAGGTATTTTCAATGATACACTGCATATTACGTTATATTATAAGGTATTTTCAAAGATACACTACAAATTACGATATATTATAAGGTATTTTCAATGATACACTGCATATTACGTTATATTATAAGGTATTTTCAAAGATACACTACAAATAACGATATATTATAAGGTATTTTCAATGATACACTGCATTTTACGTTATATTATAAGGTATTTTCAATGATACACTGCATATTACGTTATATTATAAGGTATTTTCAATGATGCACTGCATATTACGTTATACTATAAGGTATTTTCTATGATACACTACAAATTACGATATATTATAAGGTATTTTCAATGATACACTGCATATTACGTTATATTATAAGGTATTTTCAATGATACACTGCATATTACGTTATATCTGAAGGTATTTTCAATGATACACTGCATATTACGTTATATTATAAGGTATTTTCAATGATACACTGCATATTACGTTATATCATAAGGTATTTTCAATGATACACTGCATATTAAGTTATATTAAAAGGTATTTTCAATGATAAACTGCAATATATTATAAGTTATTTTCAATGATACACAGCATATTACGTTATATTATAAGGTATTTTCAAAGATACACTACAAATTACGATATATTATAAGGTATTTTCAATGATACACTGCATATTACGTTATATTATAAGGTATTTTCCAAGATACACTACAAATAACGATATATTATAAGGTATTTTCAATGATACACTGCATATTACGTTATATTATAAGGTATTTTCAATGATACACTGCATAATACGTTATATTATAAGGTATTTTCAATGATACACTGCATATTACGTTATATTATAAGGTATTTTCAATGATACACTGCATATTACGTTATATTATAAGGTATTTTCAATGATACACTGCATATTACGTTATATCTGAAGGTATTTTCAATGATACACTGCATATTACGTTATATTATAAGGTATTTTCAATGATACACTGCATATTACGTTATATCATAAGGTATTTTCAATGATACACTGCATATTAAGTTATATTAAAAGGTATTTTCAATGATAAACTGCAATATATTATAAGGTATTTTCAATGATACACAGCATATTACGTTATATTATAAGGTATTTTCAAAGATACACTACAAATTACGATATATTATAAGGTATTTTCAATGATACACTGCATATTACGTTATATTATAAGGTATTTTCAAAGATACACTACAAATAACGATATATTATAAGGTATTTTCAATGATACACTGCATATTACGTTATATTATAAGGTATTTTCAATGATACACTGCATAATACGTTATATTATAAGGTATTTTCAGTGATGCACTGCATATTACGTTATACTATAAGGTATTTTCAATGATACACTGCATATTAAGTTATATTATAAGGTATTTTCAATGATAAACTACTATATATTATAAGGTATTTTCAATGATACACTGCATATTACGTTATATTATAAGGTATTTTCAAAGATACACTACAAATAACGATATATTATGAGGTATTTTCAATGATACACTGCATATTACGTTATATGAGAAGTTATTTTCATTGATACACTACAAATTACGATATATTATAAGGTATTTTCAATGATAAACTCCAATATATTATAAGGTATTTTCAATGATACCCTGCATATTACGTTATATTATAAGGTATTTTCAAAGATACACTACAAATTACGATATATTATAAGGTATTTTCAATGATACACTGCATATTACGTTATATTATAAGGTATTTTCAAAGATACACTACAAATAACGATATATTATAAGGTATTTTCAATGATACACTGCATATTACGTTATATTATAAGGTATTTTCAATGATAAACTGCAATATATTATAAGGTATTTTCAATGATACACAGCATATTACGTTATATTATAAGGTATTTTCAAAGATACACTACAAATTACGATATATTATAAGGTATTTTCAATGATACACTGCATATTACGTTATATTATAAGGTATTTTCAAAGATACACTACAAATAACGATATATTATAAGGTATTTTCAATGATACACTGCATATTACGTTATGTAATAAGGTATTTTCAATGATACACTGCATAATACGTTATATTATAAGGTATTTTCAATGATGCACTGCATATTACGTTATACTATAAGGTATTTTCAATGATACACTGCATATTAAGTTATATTATAAGGTATTTTCAATGATAAACTACTATATATTATAAGGTATTTTCAATGATACACTGCATATTACGTTATATTATAAGGTATTTTCAAAGATACACTACAAATAACGATATATTATGAGGTATTTTCAATGATACACTGCATATTACGTTATATGAGAAGTTATTTTCATTGATACACTACAAATTACGATATATTATAAGGTATTTTCAATGATAAACAACTATATATTATAAGGTATTTTCAATGATACACTGCATATTACGTTATATTATAAGGTATTTTCAAAGATACACTACAAATTACGATATATTATAAGGTATTTTCAATGATACACTGCATATTACGTTATATTATAAGGTATTTTCAAAGATACACTACAAATAACGATATATTATAAGGTATTTTCAATGATACACTGCATATTACGTTATATTATAAGGTATTTTCAATGATGCACTGCATATTACGTTATATTATAAGGTATTTTCATTGATAGACAAGAATTACCATATATTCTAAGGTATTTCCAATGATACACTGCATATTACGTTATATTATTAGGTATTTTCAATGATACACTGCATATTACGTTATATTATAAGGTATTTTCAATGATACACTGCATATTACGTTATATTATAAGGTATTTTCAATGATGCACTGCATATTACGTTATATTATAAGGTATTTTCATTGATAGACAAGAATTACCATATATTCTAAGGTATTTCCAATGATACACTGCATATTACGTTATATTATTAGGTATTTTCAATGATACACTGCATATTACGTTATATTATAAGGTATTTTCAATGATACACTGCATATTACGTTATATTATAAGGTATTTTCAATGATACACTGCATATTACGGTATATCATAAGGTATTTTCAATGATACACTGCATATTAAGTTATATTATAAGGTATTTTCAATGATACACTGCATATTACGTTATATTATAAGGTATTTTCAATGATGCACTGCATATTACGTTATACTATAAGGTATTTTCAATGATACACTACAAATTACGATATATTATAAGGTATTTTCAATGATGCACTGCATATTACGTTATACTATAAGGTATTTTCAATGATACACTGCATATTACGATATATTATAAGGTATTTTCAATGATACACTGCATATTACGTTATATCATAAGGTATTTTCAATGATACACTGCATATTAAGTTATATTAAAAGGTATTTTCAATGATAAACTGCAATATATTATAAGGTATTTTCAATGATACACTGCACATTACGTTATATTATAAGGTATTTTCAAAGATACACTACAAATAACGATATATTATATGGTATTTTCAATGATACACTGCATATTACGTTATATTATAAGGTATTTTCAATGATGCACTGCATATTACGATATACTATAAGGTATTTTCAATGATACACTACAAATTACGATATATTATAAGGTATTTTCAATGATACACTGCATATTACGTTATATTATAAGGTATTTTCAATGATACACTGCATATTACGTTATATGTGAAGGTATTTTCAATGATACACTGCATATTACGTTATATTATAAGGTATTTTCAATGATACACTGCATATTACGTTATATCATAAGGTATTTTCAATGATACACTGCATATTAAGTTATATTAAAAGGTATTTTCAATGATACACTGCATATTACGTTATATTATAAGGTATTTTCAATGATACACTACAAATTACGATATATTATAAGGTATTTTCAATGATACACTGCATATTACGTTATATTATAAGGTATTTTCAAAGATACACTACAAATTACGATATATTATAAGGTATTTTCAATGATACACTGCATATTACGTTATATTATAAGGTATTTTCAATGATACACTGCATATTAAGTTATATTATAAGGTATTTTCAATGATAAACTACTATATATTATAAGGTATTTTCAATGATACACTGCATATTACGTTATATTATAAGGTATTTTCAAAGATACACTACAAATTACGATATATTATAAGGTATTTTCAATGATACACTGCATATTACGTTATATGAGAAGGTATTTTCAAAGATACACAACAAATAACGATATATTATAAGGTATTTTCAATGATAAACTCCAATATATTATAAGGTATTTTCAATGATACACTGCATATTACGTTATATTATAAGGTATTTTCAAAGATACACTACAAATTACGATATATTATAAGGTATTTTCAATGATACACTGCATATTACGTTATATTATAAGGTATTTTCAAAGATACACTACAAATAACGATATATTATAAGGTATTTTCAATGATACACTGCATATTACGTTATATTATAAGGTATTTTCAATTGATACACTGCATATTACGTTATATTATAAGGTATTTTCAATGATACACTGCATATTACGTTATATTATAAGGTATTTTCAAAGATACTCTACAAATAACGATATATTATAAGGTATTTTCAATGATACACTGCATATTACGTTATATGAGAAGGTATTTTCATTGATACACTACAAATTACGATATATTATAAGGTATTTTCAATGATACACTGCATATTACGTTATATCATAAGGTATTTTCAATGATACACTGCATATTAAGTTATATTAAAAGGTATTTTCAATGATACACTGCATATTACGTTATATTATAAGGTATTTTCAAAGATACACTACAAATTACGATATATTATAAGGTATTTTCAATGATACACTGCATATTACGTTATATTATAAGGTATTTTCAAAGATACACTACAAATAACGATATATTATAAGGTATTTTCAATGATACACTGCATATTACGTTATATTATAAGGTATTTTCAATTGATGCACTGCATATTACGTTATATTATAAGGTATTTTCATTGATAGACAAGAATTACCATATATTCTAAGGTATTTCCAATGATACACTGCATATTACGTTATATTATTAGGTATTTTCAATGATACACTGCATATTACGTTATATTATAAGGTATTTTCAATGATACACTGCATATTACGTTATATTATAAGGTATTTTCAATGATACACTGCATATTACGGTATATCATAAGGTATTTTCAATGATACACTGCATATTAAGTTATATTATAAGGTATTTTCAATGATACACTGCATATTACGTTATATTATAAGGTATTTTCAATGATGCACTGCATATTACGTTATACTATAAGGTATTTTCAATGATACACTACAAATTACGATATATTATAAGGTATTTTCAACGATGCACTGCATATTACGTTATACTATAAGGAATTTTCAATGATACACTGCATATTAAGTTATATTATAAGGTATTTTCAATGATAAACTACTATATATTATAAGGTATTTTCAATGATACACTGCATATTACGTTATATTATAAGGTATTTTCAAAGATACTCTACAAATAACGATATATAATAAGGTATTTTCAATGATACACTGCATATTACGTTATATGAGAAGGTATTTTCATTGATACACTACAAATTACGATATATTATAAGGTATTTTCAATGATACACTGCATATTACGTTATATCATAAGGTATTTTCAATGATACACTGCATATTAAGTTATTTTAAAAGGTATTTTCAATGATAAACTGCAATATATTATAAGGTATTTTCAATGATACACTGCATATTTCGTTATATTATAAGGTATTTTCAAAGATACTCTACAAATTACGATATATTATAAGGTATTTTCAATGATACACTGCATATTACGTTATATTATAAGGTATTTTCATTGATACACTACAAATTACGATATATTATAAGGTATTTTCAAAGATACACTACAAATAACGATATATTATAAGGTATTTTCAATGATACACTGCATATTACGTTATATTATAAGGTATTTTCAATGATACACTGCATAATACGTTATATTATAAGGTATTTTCAATGATACACTGCATATTACGTTATATTATAAGGTATTTTCAATGATACACTGCATAATACGTTATATTATAAGGTATTTTCAATGATGCACTGCATATTACGTTATACTATAAGGTATTTTCAATGATACACTGCATATTAAGTTATATTATAAGGTATTTTCAATGATAAACTACTATATATTATAAGGTATTTTCAATGATACACTGCATATTACGTTATATTATAAGGTATTTTCAAAGATACACTACAAATAACGATATATTATAAGGTATTTTCAATGATACACTGCATTTTACGTTATATTATAAGGTATTTTCAATGATACACTGCATATTACGTTATATTATAAGGTATTTTCAATGATGCACTGCATATTACGTTATACTATAAGGTATTTTCTATGATACACTACAAATTACGATATATTATAAGGTATTTTCAATGATACACTGCATATTACGTTATATTATAAGGTATTTTCAATGATACACTGCATATTACGTTATATCTGAAGGTATTTTCAATGATACACTGCATATTACGTTATATTATAAGGTATTTTCAATGATACACTGCATATTACGTTATATCATAAGGTATTTTCAATGATACACTGCATATTAAGTTATATTAAAAGGTATTTTCAATGATAAACTGCAATATATTATAAGTTATTTTCAATGATACACAGCATATTACGTTATATTATAAGGTATTTTCAAAGATACACTACAAATTACGATATATTATAAGGTATTTTCAATGATACACTGCATATTACGTTATATTATAAGTTATTTTCCAAGATACACTACAAATAACGATATATTATAAGGTATTTTCAATGATACACTGCATATTACGTTATATTATAAGGTATTTTCAATGATACACTGCATAATACGTTATATTATAAGGTTATTTTCAATGATACACTGCATATTACGTTATATCATAAGGTATTTTCAATGATACACTGCATATTAAGTTATATTAAAAGGTATTTTCAATGATAAACTGCAATATATTATAAGGTATTTTCAATGATACACTGCATATTACGTTATATTATAAGGTATTTTCAAAGATACACTACAAATTACGATATATTATAAGGTATTTTCAATGATACACTGCATATTACGTTATATTATAAGGTATTTTCAATGATGCACTGCATATTACGTTATACTATATGGTATTTTCAATGATACACTGCATATTAAGTTATATTATAAGGTATTTTCAATGATGCACTGCATATTACGTTATACTATAAGGTATTTTCAATGATACACTGCATATTAAGTTATATTATAAGGTATTTTCAATGATAAACTACTATATATTATAAGGTATTTTCAATGATACACTGCATATTACGTTATATTATAAGGTATTTTCAAAGATACACTACAAATAACGATATATTATAAGGTATTTTCAATGATACACTGCATTTTACGTTATATTATAAGGTATTTTCAATGATACACTGCATATTACGTTATATTATAAGGTATTTTCAATGATGCACTGCATATTACGTTATACTATAAGGTATTTTCTATGATACACTACAAATTACGATATATTATAAGGTATTTTCAATGATACACTGCATATTACGTTATATTATAAGGTATTTTCAATGATACACTGCATATTACGTTATATCTGAAGGTATTTTCAATGATACACTGCATATTACGTTATATTATAAGGTATTTTCAATGATACACTGCATATTACGTTATATCATAAGGTATTTTCAATGATACACTGCATATTAAGTTATATTAAAAGGTAATTTCAATGATAAACTGCAATATATTATAAGTTATTTTCAATGATACACAGCATATTACGTTATATTATAAGGTATTTTCAAAGATACACTACAAATTACGATATATTATAAGGTATTTTCAATGATACACTGCATATTACGTTATATTATAAGGTATTTTCCAAGATACACTACAAATAACGATATATTATAAGGTATTTTCAATGATACACTGCATATTACGTTATATTATAAGGTATTTTCAATGATACACTGCATAATACGTTATATTATAAGGTATTTTCAATGATACACTGCATATTACGTTATATTATAAGGTATTTTCAATGATACACTGCATAATACGTTATATTATAAGGTATTTTCAATGATGCACTGCATATTACGTTATACTATAAGGTATTTTCAATGATACACTGCATATTACGATATATTATAAGGTATTTTCAATGATACACTGCATATTACGTTATATCATAAGGTATTTTCAATGATACACTGCATATTAAGTTATATTAAATGGTATTTTCAATGATAAACTGCAATATATTATAAGGTATTTTCAATGATACACTGCATATTACGTTATATTATAAGGTATTTTCAAAGATACACTACAAATTACGATATATTATAAGGTATTTTCAATGATACACTGCATATTACGTTATATGAGAAGGTATTTTCATTGATACACTACAAATTACGATATATTATAAGGTATTTTCAATGATACACTGCATATTACGTTATATCATAAGGTATTTTCAATGATACACTGCATATTAAGTTATATTAAAAGGTATTTTCAATGATAAACTGCAATATATTATAAGGTATTTTCAATGATACACTGCATATTTCGTTATATTATAAGGTATTTTCAATGATACACTGCATATTACGTTATATTATAAGGTATTTTCAATGATACACTGCATATTACGTTATATCATAAGGTATTTTCAATGATACACTGCATATTAAGTTATATTAAAATGTATTTTCAATGATAAACTGCAATATATTATAAGTTATTTTCAATGATACACAGCATATTACGTTATATTATAAGGTATTTTCAAAGATACACTACAAATTACGATATATTATAAGGTATTTTCAATGATACACTGCATATTACGTTATATTATAAGGTATTTTCAAAGATACACTACAAATAACGATATATTATATGGTATTTTCAATGATACACTGCATATTACGTTATATTATAAGGTATTTTCAATGATACACTGCATATTACGTTATATTATAAGGTATTTTCAATGATACACTGCATATTACGTTATATTATAAGGTATTTTCAATGATACACTGCATAATACGTTATATTATAAGGTATTTTCAATGATGCACTGCATATTACGTTATACTATAAGGTATTTTCAATGATACACTGCATATTACGATATATTATAAGGTATTTTCAATGATACACTGCATATTACGTTATATCATAAGGTATTTTCAATGATACACTGCATATTAAGTTATATTAAAAGGTATTTTCAATGATAAACTGCAATATATTATAAGGTATTTTCAATGATACACTGCATATTACGTTATATTATAAGGTATTTTCAATGATACACTGCATATTACGTTATATTATAAGGTATTTTCAATGATGCACTGCATATTACGATATACTATAAGGTATTTTCAATGATACACTACAAATTACGATATATTATAAGGTATTTTCAATGATACACTGCATATTACGTTATATTATAAGGTATTTTCAATGATACACTGCATATTACGTTATATCTGAAGGTATTTTCAATGATACACTGCATATTACGTTATATTATAAGGTATTTTCAATGATACACTGCATATTACGTTATATCATAAGGTATTTTCAATGATACACTGCATATTAAGTTATATTAAAAGGTATTTTCAATGATAAACTGCAATATATTATAAGTTATTTTCAATGATACACAGCATATTACGTTATATTATAAGGTATTTTCAAAGATACACTACAAATTACGATATATTATAAGGTATTTTCAATGATACACTGCATATTACGTTATATTATAAGGTATTTTCAAAGATACACTACAAATAACGATATATTATATGGTATTTTCAATGATACACTGCATATTACGTTATATTATAAGGTATTTTCAATGATACACTGCATAATACGTTATATTATAAGGTATTTTCTATGATGCACTGCATATTACGTTATACTATAATGTATTTTCAATGATACACTGCATATTACGTTATATTATAAGGTATTTTCAATGATGCACTGCATATTACGTTATACTATAAGGTATTTTCAATGATACACTGCATATTACGTTATATTATAAGGTATTTTCAAAGATACACTACAAATAACGATATATTATAAGGTATTTTCAATGATACACTGCATATTACGTTATATGAGAAGGTATTTTCATTGATACACTACAAATTACGATATATTATAAGGTATTTTCAATGATACACTGCATATTACGTTATATGGGAAGGTATTTTCAATGATACACTGCATATTACGTTATATTATAAGGTATTTTCAATGATACACTGCATAATACGTTATATTATAAGGTATTTTCAATGATGCACTGCATATTACGTTATACTATAAGGTATTTTCAATGATACACTGCATATTACGATATATTATAAGGTATTTTCAATGATACACTGCATATTACGTTATATCATAAGGTATTTTCAATGATACACTGCATATTAAGTTATATTAAAAGGTATTTTCAATGATAAACTGCAATATATTATAAGGTATTTTCAATGATACACTGCATATTACGTTATATTATAAGGTATTTTCAATGATACACTGCATATTACGTTATATTATAAGGTATTTTCAATGATGCACTGCATATTACGATATACTATAAGGTATTTTCAATGATACACTACAAATTACGATATATTATAAGGTATTTTCAATGATACACTGCATATTACGTTATATTATAAGGTATTTTCAATGATACACTGCATATTACGTTATATCTGAAGGTATTTTCAATGATACACTGCATATTACGTTATATTATAAGGTATTTTCAATGATACACTGCATATTACGTTATATCATAAGGTATTTTCAATGATACACTGCATATTAAGTTATATTAAAAGGTATTTTCAATGATAAACTGCAATATATTATAAGGTATTTTCAATGATACACAGCATATTACGTTATATTATAAGGTATTTTCAAAGATACACTACAAATTACGATATATTATAAGGTATTTTCAATGATACACTGCATATTACGTTATATTATAAGGTATTTTCAAAGATACACTACAAATAACGATATATCTATAAGGTATTTTTCAATGATACACTGCATATTACGTTATATTATAAGGTATTTTCAATGATACACTGCATAATACGTTATATTATAAGGTATTTTCAATGATGCACTGCATATTACGTTTATACTATAAGGTATTTTCAATGATACACTGCATATTAAGTTATATTATAAGGTATTTTCAATGATAAACTACTATATATTATAAGGTATTTTCAATGATACACTGCATATTACGTTATATTATAAGGTATTTTCAAAGATACACTACAAATAACGATATATTATGAGGTATTTTCAATGATACACTGCATATTACGTTATATGAGAAGTTATTTTCATTGATACACTACAAATTACGATATATTATAAGGTATTTTCAATGATAAACTCCAATATATTATAAGGTATTTTCAATGATACCCTGCATATTACGTTATATTATAAGGTATTTTCAAAGATACACTACAAATTACGATATATTATAAGGTATTTTCAATGATACACTGCATATTACGTTATATTATAAGGTATTTTCAAAGATACACTACAAATAACGATATATTATAAGGTATTTTCAATGATACACTGCATATTACGTAATATTAAAAGGTATTTTCAATGATAAACTGCAATATATTATAAGGTATTTTCAATGATACACAGCATATTACGTTATAATTATAAGGTATTTTCAAAGATACACTACAAATTACGATATATTATAAGGTATTTTCAATGATACACTGCATATTACGTTATATTATAAGGTATTTTCAAAGATACACTACAAATAACGATATATTATAAGGTATTTTCAATGATACACTGCATATTACGTTATGTAATAAGGTATTTTCAATGATACACTGCATATTACGTTATATGAGAAGGTATTTTCATTGATACACTACAAATTACGATATATTATAAGGTATTTTCAATGATACACTGCATATTACGTTATATGGGAAGGTATTTTCAATGATACACTGCATATTACGTTATATTATAAGGTATTTTCAATGATACACTGCATAATACGTTATATTATAAGGTATTTTCAATGATGCACTGCATATTACGTTATACTATAAGGTATTTTCAATGATACACTGCATATTACGATATATTATAAGGTATTTTCAATGATACACTGCATATTACGTTATATCATAAGGTATTTTCAATGATACACTGCATATTAAGTTATATTAAAAGGTATTTTCAATGATAAACTGCAATATATTATAAGGTATTTTCAATGATACACTGCATATTACGTTATATTATAAGGTATTTATAAGGTATTTTCAATGATACACTGCATATTACGTTATATTATAAGGTATTTTCAATGATGCACTGCATATTACGTTATACTATAAGGTATTTTCAATGATACACTACAAATTACGATATATTATAAGGTATTTTCAATGATACACTGCATATTACGTTATATTATAAGGTATTTTCAATGATACACTGCATATTACGTTATATGTGAAGGTATTTTCAATGATACACTGCATATTACGTTATATTATAAGGTATTTTCAATGATACACTGCATATTACGTTATATCATAAGGTATTTTCAATGATACACTGCATATTAAGTTATATTAAAAGGTATTTTCAATGATAAACTGCAATATATTATAAGGTATTTTCAATGATACACAGCATATTACGTTATATTATAAGGTATTTTCAAAGATACACTACAAATTACGATATATTATAAGGTATTTTCAATGATACACTGCATATTACGTTATATTATAAGGTATTTTCAAAGATACACTACAAATAACGATATATTATAAGGTATTTTCAATGATACACTGCATATTACGTTATATTATAAGGTATTTTCAATGATACACTGCATAATACGTTATATTATAAGGTATTTTCAATGATGCACTGCATATTACGTTATACTATAAGGTATTTTCAATGATACACTGCATATTAAGTTATATTATAAGGTATTTTCAATGATAAACTACTATATTATAAGGTATTTTCAATGATAGACTGCACATATTACATTATATTATAAGGTATTTTCAACGATACACTACAAATAACGATATATTATGAGGTATTTTCAATGATACACTGCATATTACGTTATATGAGAAGTTATTTTCATTGATACACTACAAATTACGATATATTATAAGGTATTTTCAATGATAAACTCCAATATATTATAAGGTATTTTCAATGATACCCTGCATATTACGTTATATTATAAGGTATTTTCAAAGATACACTACAAATTACGATATATTATAAGGTATTTTCAATGATACACTGCATATTACGTTATATTATAAGGTATTTTCAATGATACACTACAAATAACGATATATTATAAGGTATTTTCAATGATACACTGCATATTACGTTATATTATAAGGTATTTTCAATGATAAACTGCAATATATTATAAGGTATTTTCAATGATACACAGCATATTACGTTATATTATAAGGTATTTTCAAAGATACACTACAAATTACGATATATTATAAGGTATTTTCAATGATACACTGCATATTACGTTATATTATAAGGTATTTTCAAAGATACACTACAAATAACGATATATTATAAGGTATTTTCAATGATACACTGCATATTACGTTATGTAATAAGGTATTTTCAATGATACACTGCATAATACGTTATATTATAAGGTATTTTCAATGATGCACTGCATATTACGTTATACTATAAGGTATTTTCAATGATACACTGCATATTAAGTTATATTATAAGGTATTTTCAATGATAAACTACTATATATTATAAGGTATTTTCAATGATACACTGCATATTACGTTATATTATAAGGTATTTTCAAAGATACACTACAAATAACGATATATTATGAGGTATTTTCAATGATACACTGCATATTACGTTGTATGAGAAGTTATTTTCATTGATACACTACAAATTACGATATATTATAAGGTATTTTCAATGATAAACTCCAATATATTATAAGGTATTTTCAATGATACACTGCATATTACGTTATATTATAAGGTATTTTCAAAGATACACTACAAATTACGATATATTATAAGGTATTTTCAATGATACACTGCATATTACGTTATATTATAAGGTATTTTCAAAGATACACTACAAATAACGATATATTATAAGGTATTTTCAATGATACACTGCATATTACGTTATATTATAAGGTATTTTCAATGATGCACTGCATATTACGTTATATTATAAGGTATTTTCATTGATAGACAAGAATTACCATATATTCTAAGGTATTTCCAATGATACACTGCATATTACGTTATATTATTAGGTATTTTCAATGATACACTGCATATTACGTTATATTATAAGGTATTTTCAATGATACACTGCATATTACGTTATATTATAAGGTATTTTCAATGATACACTGCATATTACGGTATATCATAAGGTATTTTCAATGATACACTGCATATTAAGTTATATTATAAGGTATTTTCAATGATACAGTGCATATTACGTTATATTATAAGGTATTTTCAATGATGCACTGCATATTACGTTATACTATAAGGTATTTTCAATGATACACTACAAATTACGATATATTATAAGGTATTTTCAATGATGCACTGCATATTACGTTATACTATAAGGTATTTTCAATGATACACTGCATATTACGTTATATTATAAGGTATTTTCAATGATACACTGCATATTACGTTATATCATAAGGTATTTTCAATGATACACTGCATATTAAGTTATATTAAAAGGTATTTTCAATGATAAACTGCAATATATTATAAGGTATTTTCAATGATACACTGCACATTACGTTATATTATAAGGTATTTTCAAAGATACACTACAAATAACGATATATTATATGGTATTTTCAATGATACACTGCATATTACGTTATATTATAAGGTATTTTCAATGATACACTGCATAATACGTTATATTATAAGGTATTTTCAATGATACACTGCATATTACGTTATATTATAAGGTATTTTCAATGATACACTGCATAATACGTTATATTATAAGGTATTTTCAATGATGCACTGCATATTACGTTATACTATAAGGTATTTTCAATGATACACTGCATATTACGATATATTATAAGGTATTTTCAATGATACACTGTATATTACGTTATATCATAAGGTATTTTCAATGATACACTGCATATTAAGTTATATTAAAAGGTATTTTCAATGATAAACTGCAATATATTATAAGGTATTTTCAATGATACACTGCATATTACGTTATATTATAAGGTATTTTCAATGATACACTGCATATTACGTTATATTATAAGGTATTTTCAATGATGCACTGCATATTACGATATACTATAAGGTATTTTCAATGATACACTACAAATTACGATATATTATAAGGTATTTTCAATGATACACTGCATATTACGTTATATTATAAGGTATTTTCAATGATACACTGCATATTACGTTATATCTGAAGGTATTTTCAATGATACACTGCATATTACGTTATATTATAAGGTATTTTCAATGATACACTGCATATTACGTTATATCATAAGGTATTTTCAATGATACACTGCATATTAAGTTATATTAAAAGGTATTTTCAATGATAAACTGCAATATATTATAAGGTATTTTCAATGATACACAGCATATTACGTTATATTATAAGGTATTTTCAAAGATACACTACAAATTACGATATATTATAAGGTATTTTCAATGATACACTGCATATTACGTTATATTATAAGGTATTTTCAAAGATACACTACAAATAACGATATATTATAAGGTATTTTCAATGATACACTGCATATTACGTTATATTATAAGGTATTTTCAATGATACACTGCATAATACGTTATATTATAAGGTATTTTCAATGATGCACTGCATATTACGTTATACTATAAGGTATTTTCAATGATACACTGCATATTAAGTTATATTATAAGGTATTTTCAATGATAAACTACTATATATTATAAGGTATTTTCAATGATGCACTGCATATTACGTTATATTATAAGGTATTTTCATTGATAGACAAGAATTACCATATATTCTAAGGTATTTCCAATGATACACTGCATATTACGTTATATTATTAGGTATTTTCAATGATACACTGCATATTACGTTATATTATAAGGTATTTTCAATGATACACTGCATATTACGTTATATTATAAGGTATTTTCAATGATACACTGCATATTACGGTATATCATAAGGTATTTTCAATGATACACTGCATATTAAGTTATATTATAAGGTATTTTCAATGATACAGTGCATATTACGTTATATTATAAGGTATTTTCAATGATGCACTGCATATTACGTTATACTATAAGGTATTTTCAATGATACACTACAAATTACGATATATTATAAGGTATTTTCAATGATGCACTGCATATTACGTTATACTATAAGGTATTTTCAATGATACACTGCATATTACGATATATTATAAGGTATTTTCAATGATACACTGCATATTACGTTATATCATAAGGTATTTTCAATGATACACTGCATATTAAGTTATATTAAAAGGTATTTTCAATGATAAACTGCAATATATTATAAGGTATTTTCAATGATACACTGCACATTACGTTATATTATAAGGTATTTTCAAAGATACACTACAAATAACGATATATTATATGGTATTTTCAATGATACACTGCATATTACGTTATATTATAAGGTATTTTCAATGATACACTGCATAATACCTTATATTATAAGGTATTTTCAATGATACACTGCATATTACGTTATATTATAAGGTATTTTCAATGATACACTGCATAATACGTTATATTATAAGGTATTTTCAATGATGCACTGCATATTACGTTATACTATAAGGTATTTTCAATGATACACTGCATATTACGATATATTATAAGGTATTTTCAATGATACACTGTATATTACGTTATATCATAAGGTATTTTCAATGATACACTGCATATTAAGTTATATTAAAAGGTATTTTCAATGATAAACTGCAATATATTATAAGGTATTTTCAATGATACACTGCATATTACGTTATATTATAAGGTATTTTCAATGATACACTGCATATTACGTTATATTATAAGGTATTTTCAATGATGCACTGCATATTACGATATACTATAAGGTATTTTCAATGATACACTACAAATTACGATATATTATAAGGTATTTTCAATGATACACTGCATATTACGTTATATTATAAGGTATTTTCAATGATACACTGCATATTACGTTATATCTGAAGGTATTTTCAATGATACACTGCATATTACGTTATATTATAAGGTATTTTCAATGATACACTGCATATTACGTTATATCATAAGGTATTTTCAATGATACACTGCATATTAAGTTATATTAAAAGGTATTTTCAATGATAAACTGCAATATATTATAAGGTATTTTCAATGATACACAGCATATTACGTTATATTATAAGGTATTTTCAAAGATACACTACAAATTACGATATATTATAAGGTATTTTCAATGATACACTGCATATTACGTTATATTATAAGGTATTTTCAAAGATACACTACAAATTACGATATATTATAAGGTATTTTCAATGATACACTGCATATTACGTTATATTATAAGGTATTTTCAATGATACACTGCATAATACGTTATATTATAAGGTATTTTCAATGATGCACTGCATATTACGTTATACTATAAGGTATTTTCAATGATACACTGCATATTAAGTTATATTATAAGGTATTTTCAATGATAAACTACTATATATTATAAGGTATTTTCAATGATACACTGCATATTACGTTATATTATAAGGTATTTTCAAAGATACACTACAAATAACGATATATTATGAGGTATTTTCAATGATACACTGCATATTACGTTATATGAGAAGTTATTTTCATTGATACACTACAAATTACGATATATTATAAGGTATTTTCAATGATAAACTCCAATATATTATAAGGTATTTTCAATGATACCCTGCATATTACGTTATATTATAAGGTATTTTCAAAGATACACTACAAATTACGATATATTATAAGGTATTTTCAATGATACACTGCATATTACGTTATATTATAAGGTATTTTCAAAGATACACTACAAATAACGATATATTATAAGGTATTTTCAATGATACACTGCATATTACGTTATATTATAAGGTATTTTCAATGATGCACTGCATATTACGTTACATTATAAGGTATTTTCAATGATACACTGCATATTACGTTATATGAGAAGGTATTTTCATTGATACACTACAAATTACGATATATTATAAGGTATTTTCAATGATACACTGCATATTACGTTATATGGGAAGGTTTTTTCAATGATACACTGCATATTACGTTATATTATAAGGTATTTTCAATGATACACTGCATATTACGTTATATAATGAGGTATTTTCAATGATACACTGCATATTACGTTATATTATAAGGTATTTTCAATGATGCACTGCATATTACGTTATACTATAAGGTATTTTCAATGATACACTGCATATTAAGTTATATTATAAGGTATTTTCAATGATAAACTACTATATATTATAAGGTATTTTCAATGATACACTGCATATTACGTTATATTATAAGGTATTTTCAAAGATACACTACAAATAACGATATATTATAAGGTATTTTCAATGATACACTGCATATTACGTTAAATTATAAGGTATTTTCAATGATACACTGCATATTACGTTATATTATAAGGTATTTTCAATGATACACTGCATATTACGTTATATTATAAGGTATTTTCAATGATGCACTGCATATTACGTTATACTATAAGGTATTTTCAATGATACACTGCATATTACGTTATATTATAAGGTATTTTCAATGATGCACTGCATATTACGTTATACTATAAGGTATTTTCAATGATACCCTGCATATTACGTTATATTATAAGGTATTTTCAATGATACACTGCATATTACGTTATATTATAAGGTATTTTCAATGATACACTGCATATTACGTTATATTATAAGGTATTTTCAATGATGCACTGCATATTACGTTATACTATAAGGTATTTTCAATGATACACTGCATATTAAGTTATATTATAAGGTATTTTCAATGATAAACTACTATATATTATTAGGTATTTTCAATGATACACTGCATATTACGTTATATTATAAGGTATTTTCAAAGATACACTACAAATAACGATATATTATAAGGTATTTTCAATGATACACTGCATATTACGTTATATGAGAAGGTATTTTCATTGATACACTACAAATTACGATATATTATAAGGTATTTTCAATGATACACTGCATATTACGTTATATGGGAAGGTATTTTCAATGATACACTGCATATTACGTTATATGGGAAGGTATTTTCAATGATACACTGCATATTACGTTATATTATAAGGTATTTTCAATGATACACTGCATATTACGTTAAATTATAAGGTATTTTCAATGATACACTGCATATTACGTTATATTATAAGGTATTTTCAATGATGCACTGCATATTACGTTATACTATAAGGTATTTTCAATGATACACTGCATATTACGTTATATTATAAGGTATTTTCAATGATGCACTGCATATTACGTTATACTATAATGTATTTTCAATGATACACTGCATATTACGTTATATTATAAGGTATTTTCAATGATGCACTGCATATTACGTTATACTATAAGGTATTTTCAATGATACACTGCATATTACGTTATATTATAAGGTATTTTCAATGATACACTGCATATTACGTTAAATTATAAGGTTTTTTCAATGATACACTGCATATTACGTTATATTATAAGGTATTTTCAATGATACACTGCATATTACGTTATATTATAAGGTATTTTCAATGATACACTGCATATTACGTTATATTATAAGGTATTTTCAATGATGCACTGCATATTACGTTATACTATAAGGTATTTTCAATGATACACTGCATATTACGTTATATTATAAGGTATTTTCAATGATGCACTGCATATTACGTTATACTATAAGGTATTTTCAATGATACCCTGCATATTACGTTATATTATAAGGTATTTTCAATGATACACTGCATATTACGTTATATTATAAGGTATTTTCAATGATACACTGCATATTACGTTATATTATAAGGTATTTTCAATGATGCACTGCATATTACGTTATACTATAAGGTATTTTCAATGATACACTGCATATTAAGTTATATTATAAGGTATTTTCAATGATAAACTACTATATATTATTAGGTATTTTCAATGATACACTGCATATTACGTTATATTATAAGGTATTTTCAAAGATACACTACAAATAACGATATATTATAAGGTATTTTCAATGATACACTGCATATTACGTTATATGAGAAGGTATTTTCATTGATACACTACAAATTACGATATATTATAAGGTATTATCAATGATACACTGCATATTACGTTATATGGGAAGGTATTTTCAATGATACACTGCATATTACGTTATATGGGAAGGTATTTTCAATGATACACTGCATATTACGTTATATTATAAGGTATTTTCAATGATACACTGCATATTACGTTAAATTATAAGGTATTTTCAATGATACACTGCATATTACGTTATATTATAAGGTATTTTCAATGATGCACTGCATATTACGTTATACTATAAGGTATTTTCAATGATACACTGCATATTACGTTATATTATAAGGTATTTTCAATGATGCACTGCATATTACGTTATACTATAATGTATTTTCAATGATACACTGCATATTACGTTATATTATAAGGTATTTTCAATGATGCACTGCATATTACGTTATACTATAAGGTATTTTCAATGATACACTGCATATTACGTTATATTATAAGGTATTTTCAATGATACACTGCATATTACGTTAAATTATAAGGTATTTTCAATGATACACTGCATATTACGTTATATTATAAGGTATTTTCATTGATAGACTAGAATTACCATATATTCTAAGGTATTTTCAATGATACACTACAAATTACGATATATTATAAGGTATTTTCATTGATAGACTAGAATTACCATATATTCTAAGGTATTTTCAATGATACACTGCACATTACGTTATATGAGAAGGTATTTTCATTGATACACTACAAATTACGATATATTATAAGGTATTTTCAATGATTCACTGCATATTACGTTATATGAGAAGGTATTTTCATTGATACACTACAAATTACGATATATTATAAGGTATTTTCAATGATACACTGCATATTACGTTATATTATAAGGTATTTTCAATGATAAACTACTATATATTATAAGGTATTTTCAATGATACACTGCATATTACGTTATATTATAAGGTATTTTCAAAGATACACTACAAATTACGATATATTATAAGGTATTTTCAATGATACACTGCATATTAATTTATATTATAAGGTATTTTCAATGATAAACTACTATATATTATAAGGTATTTTCAATGATACACAGCATATTACGTTATATTATAAGGTATTTTCAAAGATACACTACAAATAACGATATATTATAAGGTATTTTCAATGATACACTGCATATTACGTTATATGAGAAGGTATTTTCATTGATACACTACAAATTACGATATATTATAAGGTATTTTCAATGATACACTGCATATTACGTTATATTATAAGGTATTTTCAATGATACACTGCATATTACGTTATATTATAAGGAATTTTCAATGATGCACTGCATATTACGTTATATTATAAGGTATTTTCAATGATACACTGCATATTACGTTATATGAGAAGGTATTTTCATTGATACACTACAAATTACGATATATTATAAGGTATTTTCAATGATACACTGCATATTACGTTATATGGGAAGGTTTTTTCAATGATACACTGCATATTACGTTATATTATAAGGTATTTTCAATGATACACTGCATATTACGTTATATTATAAGGTATTTTCAATGATACACTGCATATTACGTTATATTATAAGGTATTTTCAATGATGCACTGCATATTACGTTATACTATAAGGTATTTTCAATGATACACTGCATATTACGTTATATTATAAGGTATTTTCAATGATGCAATGCATATTACGTTATACTATAAGGTATTTTCAATGATACCCTGCATATTACGTTATATTATAAGGTTTTTTCAATGATACATTGCATATTAAGTTATATTGAAAGGTATTTTCAATGATACACTGCATATTACGTTATACTATAAGGTATTTTCAATGATACACTGCATATTAAGTTATATTATAAGGTATTTTCAATGATAAACTACTATATATTATAAGGTATTTTCAATGATACACAGCATATTACGTTATATTATAAGGTATTTTCAAAGATACACTACAAATAACGATATATTATAAGGTATTTTCAATGATACACTGCATATTTCGTTATATCATAAGGTATTTTCAATGATACACTGCATATTAAGTTATATTAAAAGGTATTTTCAATGATAAACTGCATATTACGTTATATTATAAGGTATTTTCAAAGATACACTACAAATTACGATATATTATAACGTATTTTCAATGATACACTGCATATTACGTTATATTAAAATGTATTTTCAATGATAAACTGCAATATATTATAAGCTTTTTTCAATGATACACTGCATAATACGTTATATTATAAGGTATTTTCAATGATACACTGCATATTACGTTATACTATAAGGTATTTTCAATGATACACTGCATATTAAGTTATATTATAAGGTATTTTCAATGATAAACTACTATATATTATAAGGTATTTTCAATGATACACAGCATATTACGTTATATTATAAGGAATTTTCAATGATGCACTGCATATTACGTTATATTATAAGGTATTTTCAATGATACACTGCATATTACGTTATATGAGAAGGTATTTTCATTGATACACTACAAATTACGATATATTATAAGGTATTTTCAATGATACACTGCATATTACGTTATATGGTTAGGTTTTTTCAATGATACACTGCATATTACGTTATATTATAAGGTATTTTCAATGATACACTGCATATTACGTTATATTATAAGGTATTTTCAATGATACACTGCATATTACGTTATATTATAAGGTATTTTCAATGATGCACTGCATATTACGTTATACTATAAGGTATTTTCAATGATACACTGCATATTACGTTATATTATAAGGTATTTTCAATGATGCACTGCATATTACGTTATACTATAAGGTATTTTCAATGATACCCTGCATATTACGTTATATTATAAGGTTTTTTCAATGATACACTGCATATTACGTTATATTATAAGGTATTTTCAATGATACACTGCATATTACGTTATATTATAAGGTATTTTCAATGATACACTGCATATTACGTTATATTATAAGGTATTTTCAATGATGCACTGCATATTACGTTATACTATAAGGTATTTTCAATGATACACTGCATATTAAGTTATATTATAAGGTATTTTCAATGATAAACTACTATATATTATAAGGTATTTTCAATGATACACTGCATATTACGTTATATTATAAGGTATTTTCAAAGATACACTACAAATAACGATATATTATAAGGTATTTTCAATGATTCACTGCATATTACGTTATATGAGAAGGTATTTTCATTGATACACTACAAATTACGATATATTATAAGGTATTTTCAATGATACACTGCATATTACGTTATATGGGAAGGTATTTTCAATGATACACTGCATATTACGTTATATGGGAAGGTATTTTCAATGATACACTGCATATTACGTTATATTATAAGGTATTTTCAATGATACACTGCATATTACGTTAAATTATAAGGTATTTTCAATGATACACTGCATATTACGTTATATTATAAGGTATTTTCAATGATGCACTGCATATTACGTTATACTATAAGGTATTTTCAATGATACACTGCATATTACGTTATATTATAAGGTATTTTCAATGATGCACTGCATATTACGTTATACTATAATGTATTTTCAATGATACACTGCATATTACGTTATATTATAAGGTATTTTCAATGATGCACTGCATATTACGTTATACTATAAGGTATTTTCAATGATACACTGCATATTACGTTATATTATAAGGTATTTTCAAAGATACACTACAAATAACGATATATTATAAGGTATTTTCAATGATACACTGCATATTAAGTTATATTATAAGGTATTTTCAATGATAAACTACTATATATTATAAGGTATTTTCAATGATACACTGCATATTACGTTATATTATAAGGTATTTTCAAAGATACACTACAAATAACGATATATTATAAGGTATTTTCAATGATACACTGCATATTACGTTATATGAGAAGGTATTTTCATTGATACACTACAAATTACGATATATTATAAGGTATTTTCAATGATACACTGCATATTACGTTATATGGGAAGGTATTTTCAATGATACACTGCATATTACGTTATATGGGAAGGTATTTTCAATGATACACTGCATATTACGTTATATTATAAGGTATTTTCAATGATACACTGCATATTACGTTAAATTATAAGGTATTTTCAATGATACACTGCATATTACGTTATATTATAAGGTATTTTCAATGATGCACTGCATATTACGTTATACTATAAGGTATTTTCAATGATACACTGCATATTACGTTATATTATAAGGTATTTTCAATGATGCACTGCATATTACGTTATACTATAATGTATTTTCAATGATACACTGCATATTACGTTATATTATAAGGTATTTTCAATGATGCACTGCATATTACGTTATACTATAAGGTATTTTCAATGATACACTGCATATTACGTTATATTATAAGGTATTTTCAAAGATACACTACAAATAACGATATATTATAAGGTATTTTCAATGATACACTGCATATTAAGTTATATTATAAGGTATTTTCAATGATACACTACAAATTACGATATATTATAAGGTATTTTCAATGATACACTGCATATTACGTTATATTATAAGGTATTTTCAAAGATACACTACAAATAACGATATATTATAAGGTATTTTCAATGATACACTGCATATTACGTTATATGAGAAGGTATTTTCATTGATACACTACAAATTACGATATATTATAAGGTATTTTCAATGATACACTGCATATTACGTTATATGGGAAGGTATTTTCAATGATACACTGCATATTACGTTATATGGGAAGGTATTTTCAATGATACACTGCATATTACGTTATATTATAAGGTATTTTCAATGATACACTGCATATTACGTTAAATTATAAGGTATTTTCAATGATACACTGCATATTACGTTATATTATAAGGTATTTTCAATGATGCACTGCATATTACGTTATACTATAAGGTATTTTCAATGATACACTGCATATTACGTTATATTATAAGGTATTTTCAATGATGCACTGCATATTACGTTATACTATAATGTATTTTCAATGATACACTGCATATTACGTTATATTATAAGGTATTTTCAATGATGCACTGCATATTACGTTATACTATAAGGTATTTTCAATGATACACTGCATATTACGTTATATTATAAGGTATTTTCAAAGATACACTACAAATAACGATATATTATAAGGTATTTTCAAT
Organism: Lasioglossum lativentre; assembly: GCA_916610255.1. Lineage (NCBI taxonomy): Eukaryota > Metazoa > Arthropoda > Insecta > Hymenoptera > Halictidae > Lasioglossum > Lasioglossum lativentre. Next base: position 109,547 of record CAKAJI010000626.1, read on the forward strand.
GATACACTGCATATTACGTTATATGAGAAGGTATTTTCATTGATACACTACAAATTACGATATATTATAAGGTATTTTCAATGATACACTGCATATTACGTTATATTATAAGGTATTTTCAATGATAAACTACTATATATTATAAGGTATTTTCAATGATACACTGCATATTACGTTATATGAGAAGGTATTTTCATTGATACACTACAAATTACGATATATTATAAGGTATTTTCAATGATACACTGCATATTACGTTATATGGGAAGGTATTTTCAATGATACACTGCATATTACGTTATATGGGAAGGTATTTTCAATGATACACTGCATATTACGTTATATTATAAGGTATTTTCAATGATACACTGCATATTACGTTAAATTATAAGGTATTTTCAATGATACACTGCATATTACGTTATATTATAAGGTATTTTCAATGATGCACTGCATATTACGTTATACTATAAGGTATTTTCAATGATACACTGCATATTACGTTATATTATAAGGTATTTTCAATGATGCACTGCATATTACGTTATACTATAATGTATTTTCAATGATACACTGCATATTACGTTATATTATAAGGTATTTTCAATGATGCACTGCATATTACGTTATACTATAAGGTATTTTCAATGATACACTGCATATTACGTTATATTATAAGGTATTTTCAAAGATACACTACAAATAACGATATATTATAAGGTATTTTCAATGATACACTGCATATTACGTTATATGAGAAGGTATTTTCATTGATACACTACAAATTACGATATATTATAAGGTATTTTCAATGATACACTGCATATTACGTTATATTATAAGGTATTTTCAATGATAAACTACGATATATTATAAGGTATTTTCAATGATACACTGCATATTACGTTATATTATAAGGTATTTTCAAAGATACACTACAAATAACGATATATTATAAGGTATTTTCAATGATACACTGCATATTACGTTATATGAGAAGGTATTTTCATTGATACACTACAAATTACGATATATTATAAGGTATTTTCAATGATACACTGCATATTACGTTATATGGGAAGGTATTTTCAATGATACACTGCATATTACGTTATATTATAAGGTATTTTCAATGATACACTGCATATTACGTTAAATTATAAGGTATTTTCAATGATACACTGCATATTACGTTATATTATAAGGTATTTTCAATGATACACTGCATATTACGTTATATTATAAGGTATTTTCAATGATACACTGCATATTAAGTTATATTAAAAGGTATTTTCAATGATACACTGCATATTACGTTATATTATAAGGTATTTTCAAAGATACACTACAAATAACGATATATTATAAGGTATTTTCAATGATTCACTGCATATTACGTTATATGAGAAGGTATTTTCATTGATACACTACAAATTACGATATATTATAAGGTATTTTCAATGATACACTGCATATTACGTTATATGGGAAGGTATTTTCAATGATACACTGCATATTACGTTATATGGGAAGGTATTTTCAATGATACACTGCATATTACGTTATATTATAAGGTATTTTCAATGATACACTGCATATTACGTTAAATTATAAGGTATTTTCAATGATACACTGCATATTACGTTATATTATAAGGTATTTTCAATGATGCACTGCATATTACGTTATACTATAAGGTATTTTCAATGATACACTGCATATTACGTTATATTATAAGGTATTTTCAATGATGCACTGCATATTACGTTATACTATAATGTATTTTCAATGATACACTGCATATTACGTTATATTATAAGGTATTTTCAATGATACACTGCATATTACGTTATACTATAAGGTATTTTCAATGATACACTGCATATTACGTTATATTATAAGGTATTTTCAAAGATACACTACAAATAACGATATATTATAAGGTATTTTCAATGATACACTGCATATTAAGTTATATTATAAGGTATTTTCAATGATAAACTACTATATATTATAAGGTATTTTCAATGATACACTGCATATTACGTTATATTATAAGGTATTTTCAAAGATACACTACAAATAACGATATATTATAAGGTATTTTCAATGATACACTGCATATTACGTTATATGAGAAGGTATTTTCATTGATACACTACAAATTACGATATATTATAAGGTATTTTCAATGATACACTGCATATTACGTTATATGGGAAGGTATTTTCAATGATACACTGCATATTACGTTATATGGGAAGGTATTTTCAATGATACACTGCATATTACGTTATATTATAAGGTATTTTCAATGATACACTGCATATTACGTTAAATTATAAGGTATTTTCAATGATACACTGCATATTACGTTATATTATAAGGTATTTTCAATGATGCACTGCATATTACGTTATACTATAAGGTATTTTCAATGATACACTGCATATTACGTTATATTATAAGGTATTTTCAATGATGCACTGCATATTACGTTATACTATAATGTATTTTCAATGATACACTGCATATTACGTTATATTATAAGGTATTTTCAATGATACACTGCATATTACGTTATATTATAAGGTATTTTCAATGATACACTGCATATTACGTTATATTATAAGGTATTTTCAAAGATACACTACAAATAACGATATATTATAAGGTATTTTCAATGATACACTGCATATTAAGTTATATTATAAGGTATTTTCAATGATAAACTACTATATATTATAAGGTATTTTCAATGATACACTGCATATTACGTTATATTATAAGGTATTTTCAAAGATACACTACAAATAACGATATATTATAAGGTATTTTCAATGATACACTGCATATTACGTTATATGAGAAGGTATTTTCATTGATACACTACAAATTACGATATATTATAAGGTATTTTCAATGATACACTGCATATTACGTATATGGGAAGGTATTTTCAATGATACACTGCATATTACGTTATATGGGAAGGTATTTTCAATGATACACTGCATATTACGTTATATTATAAGGTATTTTCAATGATACACTGCATATTACGTTAAATTATAAGGTATTTTCAATGATACACTGCATATTACGTTATATTATAAGGTATTTTCAATGATGCACTGCATATTACGTTATATTATAAGGTATTTTCAATGATACACTGCATATTACGTTATATTATAAGGTATTTTCAATGATGCACTGCATATTACGTTATACTATAATGTATTTTCAATGATACACTGCATATTACGTTATATTATAAGGTATTTTCAATGATACACTGCATATTACGTTATACTATAAGGTATTTTCAATGATACACTGCATATTACGTTATATTATAAGGTATTTTCAAAGATACACTACAAATAACGATATATTATAAGGTATTTTCAATGATACACTGCATATTACGTTATATGAGAAGGTATTTTCATTGATACACTACAAATTACGATATATTATAAGGTATTTTCAATGATACACTGCATATTACGTTATATTATAAGGTATTTTCAATGATAAACTACTATATATTATAAGGTATTTTCAATGATACACTGCATATTACGTTATATGAGAAGGTATTTTCATTGATACACTACAAATTACGATATATTATAAGGTATTTTCAATGATACACTGCATATTACGTTATATGGGAAGGTATTTTCAATGATACACTGCATATTACGTTATATGGGAAGGTATTTTCAATGATACACTGCATATTACGTTATATTATAAGGTATTTTCAATGATACACTGCATATTACGTTAAATTATAAGGTATTTTCAATGATACACTGCATATTACGTTATATTATAAGGTATTTTCAATGATGCACTGCATATTACGTTATACTATAAGGTATTTTCAATGATACACTGCATATTACGTTATATTATAAGGTATTTTCAATGATGCACTGCATATTACGTTATACTATAATGTATTTTCAATGATACACTGCATATTACGTTATATTATAAGGTATTTTCAATGATGCACTGCATATTACGTTATACTATAAGGTATTTTCAATGATACACTGCATATTACGTTATATTATAAGGTATTTTCAAAGATACACTACAAATAACGATATATTATAAGGTATTTTCAATGATACACTGCATATTACGTTATATGAGAAGGTATTTTCATTGATACACTACAAATTACGATATATTATAAGGTATTTTCAATGATACACTGCATATTACGTTATATTATAAGGTATTTTCAATGATAAACTACTATATATTATAAGGTATTTTCAATGATACACTGCATATTACGTTATATTATAAGGTATTTTCAAAGATACACTACAAATAACGATATATTATAAGGTATTTTCAATGATACACTGCATATTACGTTATATGAGAAGGTATTTTCATTGATACACTACAAATTACGATATATTATAAGGTATTTTCAATGATACACTGCATATTACGTTATATGGGAAGGTATTTTCAATGATACACTGCATATTACGTTATATTATAAGGTATTTTCAATGATACACTGCATATTACGTTAAATTATAAGGTATTTTCAATGATACACTGCATATTACGTTATATTATAAGGTATTTTCAATGATACA
>CAKAJI010000627.1:0-45163 GCA_916610255.1 Lasioglossum lativentre
AGTGTATCATTGAAAATACCTTATAATATAACGTAATATGCAGTGTATCATTGAAAATACATTATAATATTACGTAATATGCGGTGTATCATTGAAAATACCTTATAATATATCGTAATTTGTAGTGTATCATTGAAAATACCTTATAATATATGGTAATTTGTAGTGCATCAATGAAAATACCTTATAATATAACGTAATATGCAGTGTATCATTGAAAATACCTTATAATATAACGTAATATGCAGTGTATCATTGAAAATACCTTATAATATAACGTAATATGCCTTGTATCATTGAAAATACCTTAGAATATATGGTAATTGTAGTCTATCAATGAAAATACCTTATAATATAACGTAATATGCAGTGTATCAGTGAAAATACCTTATAATATAACGTAATATGCATAGTATCATTGGAAATACCTTATAATATAACGTAATATGCAGTGTATCATTGAAAATTCCTTATAATATAACTTAATATGCAGAGTATCATTGGAAATACCTTATAATATGACGTAATATGTAGTGTATCATTGAAAATACCTTGTAATATAACGTAATATGCAGTGTATCATTGGAAATACCTTATAATAAAACGTAATATGCAGTGTATCATTGAAAATACCTTATAATAAAACGTAATATGCAGTGTATCATTGAAGATACCTTATAATATATGGTAATTTGTAGTGTATCATTGAAAATACCTTATAATATAAAGTAATATGCAGTGTATCATTGAAGATACCTTATAATATATGGTAATTTGTAGTGTATCATTGAAAATACCTAATAATATAACGTAATATGCAGTGTATCATCGAAAATACCTTATAATAAAACGTAATATGCAGTGTATCATTGAAAATACCTTATAATATAACGTAATATGCAATGTATCATTGGAAATACCTTAGAATATATGGTAATTCTAGGCTATCAATGAAAATACCTTATAATATAAAGTAATATGCAGTGTATCATTGAAAATTCCTTATAATATAACTTAATATGCAGAGTATCATTGGAAATACCTTATAATATGACGTAATATGTAGTGTATCATTGAAAATACCTTATAATATGACGTAATATGCAGTGTATCATTGAAAATACCTTATAATAAATCGTAATATGCAGTGTATCATCGAAAATACCTTATAATAAAACGTAATATGCAGTGTATCATTGAAAATACCTTATAATATAACGTAATATGCAGTGTATCATTGAAAATACATTATAATATAACGTAATATGCGGTGTATCATTGAAAATACCTTATAATATATCGTAATTTGTAGTGTATCATTGAAAATACCTTATAATATATGGTAATTTGTAGTGCATCAATGAAAATACCTTATAATATAACGTAATATGCAGTGTATCATTGAAAATACCTTATAATATAACGTAATATGCGGTGTATCATTGAAAATACCTTATAATATATCGTAATTTGTAGTGTATCATTCAAAATACCTTATAATATAACGTAATATGCAGTGTATCATTGAAAATACCTTATAATATAACGTAATATGCAGTGTATCATTGAAAATACCTTATAATATATAGTAGTTTATCATTGAAAATACCTTATAATATAACGTAATATGCAGTGTATCATTGAAAATACCTTATAATATAACGTAATATGCAGTAATTCATTGAAAATACTTTATAATATAACGTAATATGCAGTCTATCATTCAAAATACCTCACAATATAACGTAATATGCAGTCTATCATTGAAAATACCTTATAATATAATGTAATATGCAGAGTATCATTGAAAATACCTGATAATATAACGTAATATGCAGTGTATCATTGAAAATACCTCATAATATAACGTAATATGCAGTGTATCATTGAAAATACCTTATAATATAACGTAATATGCAGTGTATCATTGAAAATACCTTATAATATAACGTAATATGAAGTGTATCATTGAAAATACCTTGTAATATATCGTAATTTGTAGTGTATCATTGGAAATACCTTATAATATTTAGTAGTTTATCATTGAAAATACCTTATTATAAAACGTAATATTGTGTGTATCATTGAAAATACCTTATAATATAACGTAATATGCAGTGTATCATTGAAAATACCTTATAATATGACGTAATATGCAGTGTATCATTGAAAATACCTTATAATAAATCGTAATATGCAGTGTATCATTGAGAATACCTTATAATAAAACGTAATATGCAGTGTATCATTGAAAATACCTTATAATATAACGTAATATGCAGTGTATCATTGAAAATACATTATAATATAACGTAATATGCGGTGTATCATTGAAAATACCTTATAATATATCGTAATTTGTAGTGTATCATTCAAAATACCTTATAATATAACCTAATATGCAGTGTATCATTGAAAATACCTTATAATATAACGTAATATGCAGTGTATCATTGAAAATACCTTATAATATAACGTAATATGCAGTGTATCATTGAAAATACATTATAATATAACGTAATATGCAGTGTATCATTGAAAATACCTTGTAATATATCGTAATTTGTAGTGTATCATTGGAAATACCTTATAATATTTAGTAGTTTATCATTGAAAATACCTTATTATAAAACGTAATATTGTGTGTATCATTGAAAATACCTTATAATATAACGTAATATGCAGTGTATCATTGAAAATACCATATAATATATCGTAATATATAGTTTATCATTGAAAATACTTTATAATATGACGTAATATGCAGTGTATCATTGAAAATACCTTATAATAAATCGTAATATGCAGTGTATCATTGAGAATACCTTATAATAAAACGTAATATGCAGTGTATCATTGAAAATACCTTCTAATATAACGTAATATGCAGTGTATCATTGAAAATACATTATAATATAACGTAATATGCAGTGTATCATTGAAAATACCTTATAATATGACGTAATATGCAGTGTATCATTGAAAATACCTTATAATAAATCGTAATATGCAGTGTATCATTGAGAATACCTTATAATAAAACGTAATATGCAGTGTATCATTGAAAATATCTTATAATATAACGTAATATGCAGTGTATCATTGAAAATACATTATAATATAACGTAATATGCGGTGTATCATTGAAAATACCTTATAATATATCGTAATTTGTAGTGTATCATTCAAAATACCTTATAATATAACGTAATATGCAGTGTATCATTGAAAATACCTTATAATATAACGTAATATGCAGTGTATCATTGAAAATACCTTATAATATATAGTAGTTTATCATTGAAAATACCTTATAATATAACGTAATATGCAGTGTATCATTGAAAATACATTATAATATTACGTAATATGCGGTGTATCATTGAAAATACCTTATAATATATCGTAATTTGTAGTGTATCATTGAAAATACCTTATAATATATGGTAATTTGTAGTGCATCAATGAAAATACCTTATAATATAACGTAATATGCAGTGTATCATTGAAAATACCTTATAATATAACGTAATATGCAGTGTATCATTGAAAATACCTTATAATATAACGTAATATGCAGTGTATCATTGAAAATACCTTATAATATAACGTAATATGCCTTGTATCATTGAAAATACCTTAGAATATATGGTAATTGTAGTCTATCAATGAAAATACCTTATAATATAACGTAATATGCAGTGTATCAGTGAAAATACCTTATAATATAACGTAATATGCATAGTATCATTGGAAATACCTTATAATATAACGTAATATGCAGTGTATCATTGAAAATTCCTTATAATATAACTTAATATGCAGAGTATCATTGGAAATACCTTATAATATGACGTAATATGTAGTGTATCATTGAAAATACCTTATAATATAACGTAATATGCAGTGTATCATTGGAAATACCTTATAATAAAACGTAATATGCAGTGTATCATTGAAAATACCTTATAATAAAACGTAATATGCAGTGTATCATTGAAGATACCTTATAATATATGGTAATTTGTAGTGTATCATTGAAAATACCTTATAATATAAAGTAATATGCAGTGTATCATTGAAGATACCTTATAATATATGGTAATTTGTAGTGTATCATTGAAAATACCTAATAATATAACGTAATATGCAGTGTATCATCGAAAATACCTTATAATAAAACGTAATATGCAGTGTATCATTGAAAATACCTTATAATATAACGTAATATGCAATGTATCATTGGAAATACCTTAGAATATATGGTAATTCTAGGCTATCAATGAAAATACCTTATAATATAACGTAATATGCAGTGTATCATTGAAAATTCCTTATAATATAACTTAATATGCAGAGTATCATTGGAAATACCTTATAATATGACGTAATATGTAGTGTATCATTGAAAATACCTTATAATATAACGTAATATGCAGTGTATCATTGGAAATACCTAATAATATAACGTAATATGCAGTGTATCATCGAAAATACCTTATAATAAAACGTAATATGCAGTGTATCATTGAAAATACCTTATAATATAACGTAATATGTAGTGTATCATTGAAAATACCTTATAATATAACGTAATATGCAGTGTATCATTGGAAATACCTTATAATAAAACGTAATATGCAGTGTATCATTGAAAATACCTTATAATAAAACGTAATATGCAGTGTATCATTGAAGATACCTTATAATATATGGTAATTTGTAGTGTATCATTGAAAATACATTATAATATAACGTAATATGCGGTGTATCATTGAAAATACCTTATAATATATCGTAATTTGTAGTGTATCATTGAAAATACCTTATAATATATGGTAATTTGTAGTGCATCAATGAAAATACCTTATAATATAACGTAATATGCAGTGTATCATTGAAAATACCTTATAATATAACGTAATATGCAGTGTATCATTGAAAATACCTTATAATATAACGTAATATGCAGTGTATCATTGAAAATACCTTAGAATATATGGTAATTGTAGTCTATCAATGAAAATACCTTATAATATAACGTAATATGCAGTGTATCAGTGAAAATACCTTATAATATATCGTAATTTGTAGTGTATCATTGAAAATACCTTATAATATATAGTAGTTTATCATTGAAAATACCTTATAATTTAACGTAATATGCAGTGTATCATTGAAAATACCTTAGAATATATGGTAATTCTAGTCTATCAATGAAAATACCTTATAATATAACGTAATATGCAGTGTATCATTGAAAATACCTTATAATATAACGTAATATGCAATGTATCATTGGAAATACCTTAGAATATATGGTAATTCTAGGCTATCAATGAAAATACCTTATAATATAACGTAATATGCAGTGTATCATTGAAAATTCCTTATAATATAACTTAATATGCAGAGTATCATTGGAAATACCTTATAATATGACGTAATACGTAGTGTATCATTGAAAATACCTTATAATATAACGTAATATGCAGTGTATCATTGGAAATACCTTATAATAAAACGTAATATGCAGTGTATCATTGAAAATACCTTATAATAAAACGTAATATGCAGTGTATCATTGAAGATACCTTATAATATATGGTAATTTGTAGTGTATCATTGAAAATACCTAATAATATAACGTAATATGCAGTGTATCATCGAAAATACCTTATAATAAAACGTAATATGCAGTGTATCATTGAAAATACCTTATAATTTAACGTAATATGCAGTGTATCATTGAAAATACCTTAGAATATATGGTAATTCTAGTCTATGAATGAAAATACCTTATAATATAACGTAATATGCAGTGTATCATTCAAAATACCTTATAATATAACGTAATATGCAGTGTATCATTGAAAATACCTTATAATATAACGTAATATGCAGTGTATCATTGAAAATACCTTATAATATATAGTAGTTTATCATTGAAAATACCTTATAATAAATCGTAATATGCTGTGTATCATTGAGAATACCTTATAATAAAACGTAATATGCAGTGTATCATTGAAAATACCTTATAATATAACGTAATATGCAGTGTATCATTGAAAATACCTTATAATATATCGTAATTTGTAGTGTATCATTGAAAATACCTTGTAATATATAGTAGTTTATCATTGAAAATACCTTATAATATATGGTAATTTGTAGTGCATCAATGAAAATACCTTATAATATAACGTAATATGCAGTGTATCATTGAAAATACCTTATAATATAACGTAATATGCAGTGTATCATTGAAAATACCTTATAATATAACGTAATATGCAGTGTATCATTGAAAATACCTTATAATATAACGTAATATGCAGTGTATCATTGAAAATACCTTAGAATATATGGTAATTGTAGTCTATCAATGAAAATACCTTATAATATAACGTAATATGCAGTGTATCAGTGAAAATACCTTATAATATATCGTAATTTGTAGTGTATCATTGAAAATACCTTATAATATATAGTAGTTTATCATTGAAAATACCTTATAATATATAGTAGTTTATCATTGAAAATACCTTATAATATAACGTAATATGCTGTGTATCATTGAAAATACCTTATAATATATCGTAATCTGTAGTGTATCAATGAAAATACCTTATAATATAAAGTAATATGCAGTGTATCATTGAAAATACCTTATAATATATCGTAATTTGTAGTGTATCATTGAAAATACCTTATAATATATGGTAATATGCAGTGTATCATTGGAAATACCTTATAATATATCGAAATTTTTTAGTGTATCATTGAAAATACCTTATAATATATCGTAATTTGTAGTGTATCATTGAAAATACCTTGTAATATATAGTAGTTTATCATTGAAAATACCTTATAATATAAAGTAATATGCAGTGTATCATTGAAAATACCTTATAATATATCGTAATTTGTAGTGTATCATTGAAAATACCTTATAATATATGGTAATATGCAGTGTATCATTGGAAATACCTTATAATATGACGTAATATGCAGTGTATCATTGAAAATACCTTATAATATAACGTAATATGCAGTGTATCATTGGAAATACCTTATAATAAAACGTAATATGCAGTGTATCATTGAAAATACCTTATAATAAAACGTAATATGCAGTGTATCATTGAAGATACCTTATAATATATGGTAATTTGTAGTGTATCATTGAAAATACCTAATAATATAACGTAATATGCAGTGTATCATCGAAAATACCTTATAATAAAACGTAATATGCAGTGTATCATTGAAAATACCTTATAATTTAACGTAATATGCAGTGTATCATTGAAAATACCTTAGAATATATGGTAATTCTAGTCTATCAATGAAAATACCTTATAATATAACGTAATATGCAGTGTATCATTCAAAATACCTTATAATATAACGTAATATGCAGTGTATCATTGAAAATACCTTATAATATAACGTAATATGCAGTGTATCATTGAAAATACCTTATAATATATAGTAGTTTATCATTGAAAATACCTTATAATAAATCGTAATATGCAGTGTATCATTGAGAATACCTAATAATATAACGTAATATGCAGTGTATCATCGAAAATACCTTATAATAAAACGTAATATGCAGTGTATCATTGAAAATACCTTATAATATATCGAAATTTTTTAGTGTATCATTGAAAATACCTTATAATATAACGTAATATGCAGTGTATCATTGAAAATACCTTATAATATAACGTAATATGCAGTGTATCATTGAAAATACCTAATAATATAACGTAATATGCAGTGTATCATTGAAAATACCTTATAATATATCGTAATTTGTAGTGTATCATTGAAAATACCTTATAATATATGGTAATTTGTAGTGCATCAATGAAAATACCTTATAATATATCGTAATTTGTAGTGTATCATTGAAAATACCTTATAATATATAGTAGTTTATCATTGAAAATACCTTATAATATAACGTAATATGCTGTGTATCATTCAAAATACCTTGTAATATATCGTAATTTGTAGTGTATCAATGAAAATACCTTATAATATAAAGTAATATGCAGTGTATCATTGAAAATACCTTATAATATATCGTAATTTGTAGTGTATCATTGAAAATACCATATAATATATAGTAGTTTATCATTGAAAATACCTTATAATATAACGTAATATTCTGTGCATCATTGAAAATTCCTTATAATATAACGTAATATGCAGAGTATCCTTGGAAATACCTTATAATATATCGTAATTTTTTAGTGTATCATTGGAAATACCTAATAATATAACGTAATATGCAGTGTATCATTGGAAATACCTTATAATATAACGTAATATGCAGTGTATCATTGAAAATACCTTATAATATATAGTAGTTTATCATTGAAAATACCTTAGAATATATGGTAATTTGTAGTGTATCATTGAAAATACCTTGTAATATATAGTAGTTTATCATTGAAAATACATTATAATATAAGATAATATGCAGTGTATCATTGAAAATACCTTATAATATAACGTAATATGCATTGTATCATTGGAAATACCTTATAATATATAGTAATTTTTTAGTGTATCATTGAAAATACCTAATAATATAACGTAATATTCTGTGTATCATTGAAAATACCTTGTAATAAAACGTAATATGCAGTGTATCATTGAAAATACCTTATAATAAAACGTAATATGCAGTATATCATTGAAGATACCTTATAATATATGGTAATTTGTAGTGTATCAATGAAAATACCTTATAATATAACGTAATATGCAGTGTATCATTGAAAATACCTTATAATATAACGTAATATGCAGTGTATCATTGAAAATACCTTATAATATAACGTAATATGCGGTGTATCATTGAAAATACCGTAGAATATATGGTAATTCTAGTCTATCAATGAAAATACATTATAATATAAGGTAATATGCAGTGTATCATTGAAAATACCTTATAATATAACGTAATATGCAGTGTATCATTGGAAATACCTTATAATATATATTAATTTTTTAGTGTATCATTGAAAATACCTAATAATATAACGTAATATGCAGTGCATCATTGAAAATACCTTATAATATAACGTAATATTCTGTGTATCATTGAAAATACCTTATAATATAACGTAATATGCAGTGTATCATTGAAAATACGTTATAATATAACGTAATATGCAGTGTATCATTGAAAATACCTTATAATATAACGTAATATGCAGTGTATCATTGAAAATACATTATAATATAACGTAATATGCGGTGTATCATTGAAAATACCTTATAATATATCGTAATTTGTAGTGTATCATTGAAAATACCTTATAATATATAGTAGTTTATCATTGAAAATACCTTATAATATAACGTAATATGCTGTGTATCATTGAAAATACCTTATAATATATCGTAATTTGTAGTGTATCAATGAAAATACCTTATAATATAAAGTAATATGCAGTGTATCATTGAAAATACCTTATAATATATCGTAATTTGTAGTGTATCATTGAAAATACCTTATAATATATGGTAATATGCAGTGTATCATTGGAAATACCTTATAATATATCGAAATTTTTTAGTGTATCATTGAAAATACCTTATAATATATGGTAATTTGTAGTGTATCAATGAAAATACCTTATAATATAACGTAATATGCAGTGTATCATTGAAAATACCTTATAATATATCGTAATTTGTAGTGTATCATTGAAAATACCATATAATATATAGTAGTTTATCATTGAAAATACCTTATAATATAACGTAATATGCTGTGTATCATTGAAAATACCTTATAATATATCGTAATGTGTAGTGTATCATTGAAAATACCTTATCTTATATGGTAATTTGTAGTCTATGATTGAAAATACCTTATAATATAACGTAATATGCTGTGTATCATTGAAAATACCTTGTAATATATCGTAATTTGTAGTGTATCAATGAAAATACCTTATAATATAAAGTAATATGCAGTGTATCATTGAAAATACCTTATAATATATCGTAATTTGTAGTGTATCATTGAAAATACCATATAATATATAGTAGTATATCATTGAAAATACCTTATAATATAACGTAATATTCTGTGTATCATTGAAAATTCCTTATAATATAACGTAATATGCAGAGTATCCTTGGAAATACCTTATAATATATCGTAATTTTTTAGTGTATCATTGGAAATACCTAATAATATAACGTAATATGCAGTGTATCATTGGAAATACCTTATAATATAACGTAATATGCAGTGTATCATTGAAAATACCTTATAATATATAGTAGTTTATCATTGAAAATACCTTAGAATATATGGTAATTTGTAGTGTATCATTGAAAATACCTTGTAATATATAGTAGTTTATCATTGAAAATACCTTATAATATAACGTAATATTCTGTGTATCATTGAAAATACCTTATAATATAACGTAATATGCAGTGTATCATTGAAAATACCTTATAATATTTCGTAATATGCAGTGTATCATTGAAAATACCTTATAATATAACGTAATATGCAGTGTATCATTGAAAATACCTTATAATATAACGTAGTATGCAGTCTATCATGAAAAATACCTTATAAAATAATGTAATATGCAGTGTATCATTGAAAATACCTTATAATATAACGTAATATGCAGTGTATCATTGAAAATACCTTATAATATAACGTAATATGCAGTGTATCATTGAAAATACCTTATAATATATAGTAGTTTATCATTGAAAATACCTTAGAATATATGGTAATTTGTAGTGTATCATCGAAAATACCTTATAATATATCGTAATTTGTAGTGTATCATTGAAAATACCATATAATATATAGTAGTTTATCATTGAAAATACCTTATAATATAACGTAATATGCAGTGTATCATTGAAAATACCTTATAATATATCGTAATTTGTAGTGTATCATTGAAAATACCTTATCTTATATGGTAATTTGTAGTCTATGATTGAAAATACCTTATAATATAACGTAATATGCTGTGTATCATTGAAAATACCTTGTAATATATCGTAATTTGTAGTGTATCAATGAAAATACCTTATAATATAAAGTAATATGCAGTGTATCATTGAAAATACCTTATAATATATCGTAATTTGTAGTGTATCATTGAAAATACCATATAATATATAGTAGTTTATCATTGAAAATACCTTATAATATAACGTAATATTCTGTGTATCATTGAAAATTCCTTATAATATAACGTAATATGCAGAGTATCCTTGGAAATACCTTATAATATATCGTAATTTTTTAGTGTATCATTGGAAATACCTAATAATATAACGTAATATGCAGTGTATCATTGGAAATACCTTATAATATAACGTAATATGCAGTGTATCATTGAAAATACCTTATAATATATAGTAGTTTATCATTGAAAATACCTTAGAATATATGGTAATTTGTAGTGTATCATTGAAAATACCTTGTAATATATAGTAGTTTATCATTGAAAATACCTTATAATATAACGTAATATTCTGTGTATCATTGAAAATACCTTATAATATAACGTAATATGCAGTGTATCATTGAAAATACCTTATAATATTTCGTAATATGCAGTGTATCATTGAAAATACCTTATAATATAACGTAATATGCAGTGTATCATTGAAAATACCTTATAATATAACGTAGTATGCAGTCTATCATGAAAAATACCTTATAAAATAATGTAATATGCAGTGTATCATTGAAAATACCTTATAATATAACGTAATATGCAGTGTATCATTGAAAATACCTTATAATATAACGTAATATGCAGTGTATCATTGAAAATACCTTATAATATATAGTAGTTTATCATTGAAAATACCTTAGAATATATGGTAATTTGTAGTGTATCATTGAAAATACCTTATAATATATCGTAATTTGTAGTGTATCATTGAAAATACCATATAATATATAGTAGTTTATCATTGAAAATACCTTATAATATAACGTAATATGCTGTGTATCATTGAAAATACCTTATAATATATCGTAATTTGTAGTGTATCATTGAAAATACCTTATCTTATATGGTAATTTGTAGTCTATGATTGAAAATACCTTATAATATAACGTAATATGCTGTGTATCATTGAAAATACCTTGTAATATATCGTAATTTGTAGTGTATCAATGAAAATACCTTATAATATAAAGTAATATGCAGTGTATCATTGAAAATACCTTATAATATATCGTAATTTGTAGTGTATCATTGAAAATACCATATAATATATAGTAGTTTATCATTGAAAATACCTTATAATATAACGTAATATTCTGTGTATCATTGAAAATTCCTTATAATATAACGTAATATGCAGAGTATCCTTGGAAATACCTTATAATATATCGTAATTTTTTAGTGTATCATTGGAAATACCTAATAATATAACGTAATATGCAGTGTATCATTGGAAATACCTTATAATATAACGTAATATGCAGTGTATCATTGAAAATACCTTATAATATATAGTAGTTTATCATTGAAAATACCTTATAATATATGGTAATTTGTAGTGTATCATTGAAAATACCTTGTAATATATAGTAGTTTATCATTGAAAATACCTTATAATATAACGTAATATTCTGTGTATCATTGAAAATACCTTATAATATAACGTAATATGCAGTGTATCATTGAAAATACCTTATAATATTTCGTAATATGCAGTGTATCATTGAAAATACCTTATAATATAACGTAATATGCAGTGTATCATTGAAAATACCTTATAATATAACGTAGTATGCAGTCTATCATGAAAAATACCTTATAAAATAATGTAATATGCAGTGTATCATTGAAAATACCTTATAATATAACGTAATATGCAGTGTATCATTGAAAATACATTATAATATAACGTAATATGCGGTGTATCATTGAAAATACCGTAGAATATATGGTAATTCTAGTCTATCAATGAAAATACATTATAATATAAGGTAATATGCAGTGTATCATTGAAAATACCTTATAATATTTCGTAATATGCAGTGTATCATTGAAAATACCTTATAATATAACGTAATATGCAGTGTATCATTGAAAATACCTTATAATATAACGTAATATGCAGTGTATCATTGAAAATACCTTATAATATTTCGTAATATGCAGTGTATCATTGAAAATACCTTATAATATAACGTAATATGCAGTGTATCATTGAAAATACCTTATAATATAACGTAGTATGCAGTCTATCATGAAAAATACCTTATAAAATAATGTAATATGCAGTGTATCATTGAAAATACCTTATAATATAACGTAATATGCAGTGTATCATTGAAAATACATTATAATATAACGTAATATGCATAGTATCATTGGAAATACCTTATAATATAACGTAATATGCAGTGTATGATTGAAAATACCTTATAATATATAGTAGTTTATCATTGAAAATACCTTAGAATATATGGTAATTTGTAGTGTATCATCGAAAATACCTTATAATATAACGTAATATGCAGTGTATCATTGAAAATACCTTATAATATAACGTAGTATGCAGTCTATCATGAAAAATACCTTATAAAATAATGTAATATGCAGTGTATCATTGAAAATACCTTATAATATAACGTAATATGCAGTGTATCATTGAAAATACATTATAATATAACGTAATATGCGGTGTATCATTGAAAATACCTTATAATATATCGTAATTTGTAGTGTATCATTGAAAATACCTTATAATATATAGTAGTTTATCATTGAAAATACCTTATAATATAACGTAATATGCTGTGTATCATTGAAAATACCTTATAATATATCGTAATTTGTAGTGTATCAATGAAAATACCTTATAATATAAAGTAATATGCAGTGTATCATTGAAAATACCTTATAATATATCGTAATTTGTAGTGTATCATTGAAAATACCTTATAATATATGGTAATATGCAGTGTATCATTGGAAATACCTTATAATATATCGAAATTTTTTAGTGTATCATTGAAAATACCTTATAATATATGGTAATTTGTAGTGTATCAATGAAAATACCTTATAATATAACGTAATATGCAGTGTATCATTGAAAATACCTTATAATATATCGTAATTTGTAGTGTATCATTGAAAATACCATATAATATATAGTAGTTTATCATTGAAAATACCTTATAATATAACGTAATATGCTGTGTATCATTGAAAATACCTTATAATATATCGTAATTTGTAGTGTATCATTGAAAATACCTTATCTTATATGGTAATTTGTAGTCTATGATTGAAAATACCTTATAATATAACGTAATATGCTGTGTATCATTGAAAATACCTTGTAATATATCGTAATATGCTGTGTATCATTGAAAATTCCTTATAATATAACGTAATATGCAGAGTATCCTTGGAAATACCTTATAATATATCGTAATTTTTTAGTGTATCATTGGAAATACCTAATAATATAACGTAATATGCAGTGTATCATTGGAAATACCTTATAATATAACGTAATATGCAGTGTATCATTGAAAATACCTTATAATATATAGTAGTTTATCATTGAAAATACCTTAGAATATATGGTAATTTGTAGTGTATCATTGAAAATACCTTGTAATATATAGTAGTTTATCATTGAAAATACCTTATAATATAACGTAATATTCTGTGTATCATTGAAAATACCTTATAATATAACGTAATATGCAGTGTATCATTGAAAATACCTTATAATATTTCGTAATATGCAGTGTATCATTGAAAATACCTTATAATATAACGTAATATGCAGTGTATCATTGAAAATACCTTATAATATAACGTAGTATGCAGTATATCATGAAAAATACCTTATAAAATAATGTAATATGCAGTGTATCATTGAAAATACCTTATAATATAACGTAATATGCAGTGTATCATTGAAAATACCTTATAATATAACGTAATATGCAGTGTATGATTGAAAATACCTTATAATATATAGTAGTTTATCATTGAAAATACCTTAGAATATATGGTAATTTGTAGTGTATCATCGAAAATACCTTATAATATATCGTAATTTGTAGTGTATCATTGAAAATACCATATAATATATAGTAGTTTATCATTGAAAATACCTTATAATATAACGTAATATGCAGTGTATCATTGAAAATACCTTATAATATATCGTAATTTGTAGTGTATCATTGAAAATACCTTATCTTATATGGTAATTTGTAGTCTATGATTGAAAATACCTTATAATATAACGTAATATGCTGTGTATCATTGAAAATACCTTGTAATATATCGTAATTTGTAGTGTATCAATGAAAATACCTTATAATATAAAGTAATATGCAGTGTATCATTGAAAATACCTTATAATATATCGTAATTTGTAGTGTATCATTGAAAATACCATATAATATATAGTAGTTTATCATTGAAAATACCTTATAATATAACGTAATATTCTGTGTATCATTGAAAATTCCTTATAATATAACGTAATATGCAGAGTATCCTTGGAAATACCTTATAATATATCGTAATTTTTTAGTGTATCATTGGAAATACCTAATAATATAACGTAATATGCAGTGTATCATTGAAAATACCTTATAATATAACGTAATATGCAGTGTATCATTGAAAATACCTTATAATATATAGTAGTTTATCATTGAAAATACCTTAGAATATATGGTAATTTGTAGTGTATCATTGAAAATACCTTGTAATATATAGTAGTTTATCATTGAAAATACCTTATAATATAACGTAATATTCTGTGTATCATTGAAAATACCTTATAATATAACGTAATATGCAGTGTATCATTGAAAATACCTTATAATATTTCGTAATATGCAGTGTATCATTGAAAATACCTTATAATATAACGTAATATGCAGTGTATCATTGAAAATACCTTATAATATAACGTAGTATGCAGTCTATCATGAAAAATACCTTATAAAATAATGTAATATGCAGTGTATCATTGAAAATACCTTATAATATAACGTAATATGCAGTGTATCATTGAAAATACATTATAATATAACGTAATATGCGGTGTATCATTGAAAATACCGTAGAATATATGGTAATTCTAGTCTATCAATGAAAATACATTATAATATAAGGTAATATGCAGTGTATCATTGAAAATACCTTATAATATTTCGTAATATGCAGTGTATCATTGAAAATACCTTATAATATAACGTAATATGCAGTGTATCATTGAAAATACCTTATAATATAACGTAATATGCAGTGTATCATTGAAAATACCTTATAATATTTCGTAATATGCAGTGTATCATTGAAAATACCTTATAATATAACGTAATATGCAGTGTATCATTGAAAATACCTTATAATATAACGTAGTATGCAGTCTATCATTGAAAATACCTTAAAAAATAATGTAATATGCAGTGTATCATTGAAAATACCTTATAATATAACGTAATATGCAGTGTATCATTGAAAATACATTATAATATAACGTAATATGCATAGTATCATTGGAAATACCTTATAATATAACGTAATATGCAGTGTATGATTGAAAATACCTTATAATATATAGTAGTTTATCATTGAAAATACCTTAGAATATATGGTAATTTGTAGTGTATCATCGAAAATACCTTATAATATAACGTAATATTTGCAGTCTATCATTGAAAATACCTTATAATATAACTTAATATGCAGTGTATCATTGAAAATACCATATAATATTTCGTAATATGCAGTGTATCATTGAAAATACCTTATAATATAACGTAATATGCAGTGTATCATTGAAAATACCTTATAATATAACGTAGTATGCAGTCTATCATGAAAAATACCTTATAAAATAATGTAATATGCAGTGTATCATTGAAAATACCTTATAATATAACGTGATATGCAGTGTATCATTGAAAATACCTTATAATATAACGAGATATGCAGTCTATCATTGAAAATACCTAATAATATAACGTAGTATGCAGTGTATCATTGAAAATACCCTATAATATAACGTAATATGCAGTGTATCATTGAAAATACATTATAATATAACGTAATATGCGGTGTATCATTGAAAATACCTTATAATATAACGTAATATGCAGTGTATCATTGAAAATTCCTTATAATATAACGTAATATGCAGAGTACCCTTGGAAATACCTTATAATATATCGTAATTTTTTAGTGTATCATTGGAAATACCTAATAATATAACGTAATATGCAGTGTATCATTGAAAATACCTTATAATAAAACGTAATATGCAGTGTATCATTGAAAATACCTTATAATATAACGTAATATGCAGTGTATCATTGAAAATACCTTATAATATAACGTAATATGACGTGTATCATTGAAAATACTTTATAATATAACGTAATATGCAGTGTATCATTTAAAATACGTTATAATATAACGTAATATGCAGTGTATCATTGGAAATACCTTATAATATATGGTAATTTGTAGTGTATCAATGAAAATACCTTATAATATAACGTAATATGCAGTGTATCATTGAAAATAATTTATAATATATCGTAATTTGTAGTGTATCAATGACAATACCTTATAATATAAAGTAATATGCAGTGTATCATTGAAAATACCTTATAATATATCGTAATTTGTAGTGTATCATTGAAAATACCTTATAATATATAGTAGTTTATCATTGAAAATACCTTATAATATAACGTAATATGCAGTGTATCATTGAAAATACCTTATAATATAACGTAATATGCAGTGTATCATTGAAAATAATTTATAATATATCGTAATTTGTAGTGTATCAATGAAAATACCTTATAATATAACGTAATATGCATAGTATCATTGGAAATACCTTATAATATAACGTAATATGCAGTGTATGATTGAAAATACCTTATAATATATAGTAGTTTATCATTGAAAATACCTTAGAATATATGGTAATTTGTAGTGTATCATCGAAAATACCTTATAATATAACGTAATATTTGCAGTCTATCATTGAAAATACCTTATAATATAACTTAATATGCAGTGTATCAATGAAAATACCTTATAATATAACGTAATATGCACTGTATCATTGAAAATACTTTATAATATAACGTAATATGCAGTCTATCATTGAAAATACCTTATAATATAATGTAATATGCAGTCTATCATTGAAAATACCTCATAATATAACATAATAAGCAGTGTATCATTGAAAATACCTTATAATATAACGTGATATGCAGTGTATCATTGAAAATACCTTATAATATAACGTAATATGCAGTCTATCATTGAAAATACCTTATAATATAATGTAATATGCAGTCTATCATTGAAAATACCTTATAATATAACGTAATATGCAGTGTATCATTGAAAATACCTTATAATATAACGTAATATGCAGTAATTCATTGAAAATACTTTATAATATAACGTAATATGCAGTCTATCATTGAAAATACCTCACAATATAACGTAATATGCAGTCTATCATTGAAAATACCTTATAATATAATGTAATATGCAGAGTATCATTGAAAATACCTGATAATATAACGTAATATGCAGTGTATCATTGAAAATACCTCATAATATAACGTAATATGCAGTCTATCATTGAAAATACCTTATAATATAATGTAATATGCAGTCTATCATTGAAAATACCTTATAATATAACGTAATATGCAGTGTATCATTGAAAATACCTTATAATATATAGTAGTTTATCATTGAAAATACCTTAGAATATATGGTAATTTGTAGTGTATCATCGAAAATACCTTATAATATAACGTAATATTTGCAGTCTATCATTGAAAATACCTTATAATATAACTTAATATGCAGTGTATCAATGAAAATACCTTATAATATAACGTAATATGCACTGTATCATTGAAAATACTTTATAATATAACGTAATATGCAGTCTATCATTGAAAATACCTTATAATATAATGTAATATGCAGTCTATCATTGAAAATACCTCATAATATAACATAATAAGCAGTGTATCATTGAAAATACCTTATAATATAACGTGATATGCAGTGTATCATTGAAAATACCTTATAATATAACGTAATATGCAGTCTATCATTGAAAATACCTTATAATATAATGTAATATGCAGTCTATCATTGAAAATACCTTATAATATAACGTAATATGCAGTGTATCATTGAAAATACCTTATAATATAACGTAATATGCAGTAATTCATTGAAAATACTTTATAATATAACGTAATATGCAGTCTATCATTGAAAATACCTCACAATATAACGTAATATGCAGTCTATCATTGAAAATACCTTATAATATAATGTAATATGCAGAGTATCATTGAAAATACCTGATAATATAACGTAATATGCAGTGTATCATTGAAAATACCTCATAATATAACGTAATATGCAGTCTATCATTGAAAATACCTTATAATATAATGTAATATGCAGTCTATCATTGAAAATACCTTATAATATAACGTAATATGCAGTGTATCATTGAAAATACCTTGTAATATATAGTAGTTTATCATTGAAAATACCATATAATATAACGTAATATTCTGTGTATCATTGAAAATACCTTATAATATAACGTAATATGAAGTGTATCATTGAAAATACCTTATAATATTTCGTAATATGCAGTGTATCATTGAAAATACCTTATAATATAACGTAATATGCAGTGTATCATTGAAAATACCTTATAATATAACGTAGTATGCAGTCTATCATGAAAAATACCTTATAAAATAATGTAATATGCAGTGTATCATTGAAAATACCTTATAATATAACGTGATATGCAGTGTATCATTGAAAATACCTTATAATATAACGAGATATGCAGTCTATCATTGAAAATACCTAATAATATAACGTAGTATGCAGTGTATCATTGAAAATACCCTATAATATAACGTAATATGCAGTGTATCATTGAAAATACATTATAATATAACGTAATATGCGGTGTATCATTGAAAATACCTTATAATATAACGTAATATGCAGTGTATCATTGAAAATTCCTTATAATATAACGTAATATGCAGAGTACCCTTGGAAATACCTTATAATATATCGTAATTTTTTAGTGTATCATTGGAAATACCTAATAATATAACGTAATATGCAGTGTATCATTGAAAATACCTTATAATAAAACGTAATATGCAGTGTATCATTGAAAATACCTTAGAATATATGGTAATTTGTAGTGTATCATTGAAAATACATTGTAATATATAGTAGTTTATCATTGAAAATACCTTATAATATAACGTAATATTCTGTGTATCACTGAAAATACCTTATAATATAACGTAATATGCAGTGTATCATTGAAAATACCTTATAATATAACGTAATATGACGTGTATCATTGAAAATACTTTATAATATAACGTAATATGCAGTGTATCATTTAAAATACCTTATAATATAACGTAATATGCAGTGTATCATTGGAAATACCTTATAATATATGGTAATTTGTAGTGTATCAATGAAAATACCTTATAATATAACGTAATATGCAGTGTATCATTGAAAATAATTTATAATATATCGTAATTTGTAGTGTATCAATGACAATACCTTATAATATAAAGTAATATGCAGTGTATCATTGAAAATACCTTATAATATATCGTAATTTGTAGTGTATCATTGAAAATACCTTATAATATAGAGTAGTTTATCATTGAAAATACCTTATAATATAACGTAATATGCAGTGTATCATTGAAAATACCTTATAATATAACGTAATATGCAGTGTATGATTGAAAATACCTTATAATATAACGTAATATGCGGTGTATCATTGAAAATACCGTAGAATATATGGTAATTCTAGTCTATCAATGAAAATACATTATAATATAAGGTAATATGCAGTGTATCATTGAAAATACCTTATAATATAACGTAATATGCAGTGTATCATTGGAAATACCTTATAATATAACGTAATATGCAGTGTATCATTGAAAATACCTTGTAATATATAGTAGTTTATCATTGAAAATACCTTATAATATAACGTAATATTCTGTGTATCATTGAAAATACCTTATAATATAAGGTAATATGCAGTGTATCATTGAAAATACCTTATAATATTTCGTAATATGCAGTGTATCATTGAAAATACCTTATAATATAACGTAATATGCAGTGTATCATTGAAAATACCTTATAAAATAATGTAATATGCAGTGTATCATTGAAAATACCTTATAATATAACGTGATATGCAGTGTATCATTGAAAATACCTTATAATATAACGAGATATGCAGTCTATCATTGAAAATACCTAATAATATAACGTAGTATGCAGTGTATCATTGAAAATACCCTATAATAT
Organism: Lasioglossum lativentre; assembly: GCA_916610255.1. Taxonomy (NCBI): domain Eukaryota; kingdom Metazoa; phylum Arthropoda; class Insecta; order Hymenoptera; family Halictidae; genus Lasioglossum; species Lasioglossum lativentre. Next base: position 21,471 of record CAKAJI010000627.1, read on the forward strand.
AACGTAATATGCAGTGTATCATTGAAAATACATTATAATATAACGTAATATGCGGTGTATCATTGAAAATACCTTATAATATAACGTAATATGCAGTGTATCATTGAAAATACCTTGTAATATATAGTAGTTTATCATTGAAAATACCTTATAATATAACGTAATATTCTGTGTATCATTGAAAATACCTTAGAATATATGGTAATTCTAGTCTATCAATGAAAATACCTTATAATATAACGTAATATGCAGTGTATCATTGAAAATTCCTTATAATATAACGTAATATGCAGTGTATCATTGAAAATTCCTTATAATATAACGTAATATGCAGTGTATCATTGAAAATACCTTATAATATAACGTAATATGCAGTGTATCATTGAAGATACCTTATAATATATGGTAATTTGTAGTGTATCAATGAAAATAGCTTATAATATAACGTAATATGCAGTGTATCATTGAAAATACCTTATAATATAACGTAATATGCAGTGTATCATTGGAAATACCTTATAATATATAGTAATTTTTTAGTGTATCATTGAAAATACCTAATAATATAACGTAATATTCTGTGTATCAATGAAAATACCTTATAATATAACGTAATATGCAGTGTATCATTGAAAATAATTTATAATATATCGTAATTTGTAGTGTATCAATGACAATACCTTATAATATAAAGTAATATGCAGTGTATCATTGAAAATACCTTATAATATATCGTAATTTGTAGTGTATCATTGAAAATACCTTATAATATAGAGTAGTTTATCATTGAAAATACCTTATAATATAACGTAATATGCAGTGTATCATTGAAAATACCTTATAATATAACGTAATATGCAGTGTATCATTGAAAATACCTTATAATATAACGTAATATGCGGTGTATCATTGAAAATACCGTAGAATATATGGTAATTCTAGTCTATCAATGAAAATACATTATAATATAAGGTAATATGCAGTGTATCATTGAAAATACCTTATAATATAACGTAATATGCAGTGTATCATTGGAAATACCTTATAATATAACGTAATATGCAGTGTATCATTGAAAATACCTTGTAATATATAGTAGTTTATCATTGAAAATACCTTATAATATAACGTAATATTCTGTGTATCATTGAAAATACCTTATAATATAACGTAATATGCAGTGTATCATTGAAAATACCTTATAATATTTCGTAATATGCAGTGTATCATTGAAAATACCTTATAATATAACGTAATATGCAGTGTATCATTGAAAATACCTTATAATATAACGTAGTATGCAGTCTATCATGAAAAATACCTTATAAAATAATGTAATATGCAGTGTATCATTGAAAATACCTTATAATATAACGTGATATGCAGTGTATCATTGAAAATACCTTATAATATAACGAGATATGCAGTCTATCATTGAAAATACCTAATAATATAACGTAGTATGCAGTGTATCATTGAAAATACCCTATAATATAACGTAATATGCAGTGTATCATTGAAAATACCTTATAATATATCGTAATTTGTAGTGTATCATTGAAAATACCTTATAATATAGAGTAGTTTATCATTGAAAATACCTTATAATATAACGTAATATGCAGTGTATCATTGAAAATACCTTATAATATAACGTAATATGCAGTGTATGATTGAAAATACCTTATAATATAACGTAATATGCGGTGTATCATTGAAAATACCGTAGAATATATGGTAATTCTAGTCTATCAATGAAAATACATTATAATATAAGGTAATATGCAGTGTATCATTGAAAATACCTTATAATATAACGTAATATGCAGTGTATCATTGGAAATACCTTATAATATAACGTAATATGCAGTGTATCATTGAAAATACCTTGTAATATATAGTAGTTTATCATTGAAAATACCTTATAATATAACGTAATATTCTGTGTATCATTGAAAATACCTTATAATATAAGGTAATATGCAGTGTATCATTGAAAATACCTTATAATATTTCGTAATATGCAGTGTATCATTGAAAATACCTTATAATATAACGTAATATGCAGTGTATCATTGAAAATACCTTATAAAATAATGTAATATGCAGTGTATCATTGAAAATACCTTATAATATAACGTGATATGCAGTGTATCATTGAAAATACCTTATAATATAACGAGATATGCAGTCTATCATTGAAAATACCTAATAATATAACGTAGTATGCAGTGTATCATTGAAAATACCCTATAATATAACGTAATATGCAGTGTATCATTGAAAATACATTATAATATAACGTAATATGCGGTGTATCATTGAAAATACCTTATAATATAACGTAATAAGCAGTGTATCATTGAAAATACCTTGTAATATATAGTAGTTTATCATTGAAAATACCTTATAATATAACGTAATATTCTGTGTATCATTGAAAATACCTTAGAATATATGGTAATTCTAGTCTATCAATGAAAATACCTTATAATATAACGTAATATGCAGTGTATCATTGAAAATTCCTTATAATATAACGTAATATGCAGTGTATCATTGAAAATTCCTTATAATATAACGTAATATGCAGTGTATCATTGAAAATACCTTATAATATAACGTAATATGCAGTGTATCATTGAAGATACCTTATAATATATGGTAATTTGTAGTGTATCAATGAAAATACCTTATAATATAACGTAATATGCAGTGTATCATTGAAAATACCTTATAATATAACGTAATATGCAGTGTATCATTGGAAATACCTTATAATATATAGTAATTTTTTAGTGTATCATTGAAAATACCTAATAATATAACGTAATATTCTGTGTATCAATGAAAATACCTTATAATATAACGTAATATGCAGTGTATCATTGAAAATAATTTATAATATATCGTAATTTGTAGTGTATCAATGACAATACCTTATAATATAAAGTAATATGCAGTGTATCATTGAAAATACCTTATAATATATCGTAATTTGTAGTGTATCATTGAAAATACCTTATAATATAGAGTAGTTTATCATTGAAAATACCTTATAATATAACGTAATATGCAGTGTATCATTGAAAATACCTTATAATATAACGTAATATGCAGTGTATCATTGAAAATACCTTATAATATAACGTAATATGCGGTGTATCATTGAAAATACCGTAGAATATATGGTAATTCTAGTCTATCAATGAAAATACATTATAATATAAGGTAATATGCAGTGTATCATTGAAAATACCTTATAATATAACGTAATATGCAGTGTATCATTGGAAATACCTTATAATATAACGTAATATGCAGTGTATCATTGAAAATACCTTGTAATATATAGTAGTTTATCATTGAAAATACCTTATAATATAACGTAATATTCTGTGTATCATTGAAAATACCTTATAATATAACGTAATATGCAGTGTATCATTGAAAATACCTTATAATATTTCGTAATATGCAGTGTATCATTGAAAATACCTTATAATATAACGTAATATGCAGTGTATCATTGAAAATACCTTATAATATAACGTAGTATGCAGTCTATCATGAAAAATACCTTATAAAATAATGTAATATGCAGTGTATCATTGAAAATACCTTATAATATAACGTGATATGCAGTGTATCATTGAAAATACCTTATAATATAACGAGATATGCAGTCTATCATTGAAAATACCTAATAATATAACGTAGTATGCAGTGTATCATTGAAAATACCCTATAATATAACGTAATATGCAGTGTATCATTGAAAATACATTATAATATAACGTAATATGCGGTGTATCATTGAAAATACCTTATAATATAACGTAATATGCAGTGTATCATTGAAAATACCTTGTAATATATAGTAGTTTATCATTGAAAATACCTTATAATATAACGTAATATTCTGTGTATCATTGAAAATACCTTAGAATATATGGTAATTCTAGTCTATCAATGAAAATACCTTATAATATAACGTAATATGCAGTGTATCATTGAAAATTCCTTATAATATAACGTAATATGCAGTGTATCATTGAAAATTCCTTATAATATAACGTAATATGCAGTGTATCATTGAAAATACCTTATAATAAAACGTAATATGCAGTGTATCATTGAAGATACCTTATAATATATGGTAATTTGTAGTGTATCAATGAAAATACCTTATAATATAACGTAATATGCAGTGTATCATTGAAAATACCTTATAATATAACGTAATATGCAGTGTATCATTGGAAATACCTTATAATATATAGTAATTTTTTAGTGTATCATTGAAAATACCTAATAATATAACGTAATATTCTGTGTATCATTGAAAATACCTTATAATAAAACGTAATATGCAGTGTATCATTGAAAATACCTTATAATAAAACGTAATATGCAGTGTATCATTGAAGATACCTTATAATATATGGTAATTTGTAGTGTATCAATGAAAATACCTTATAATATAACGTAATATGCAGTGTATCATTGAAAATACCTTATAATAAAACGTAATATGCAGTGTATCATTGAAGATACCTTATAATATATGGTAATTTGTAGTGTATCAATGAAAATACCTTATAATATAACGTAATATGCAGTGTATCATTGAAAATACCTTATAATATATAGTAATTTTTTAGTGTATCATTGAAAATACCTAATAATATAACGTAATATTCTGTGTATCATTGAAAATACCTTATAATAAAACGTAATATGCAGTGTATCATTGAAAATACCTTATAATAAAACGTAATATGCAGTGTATCATTGAAGATACCTTATAATATATGGTAATTTGTAGTGTATCAATGAAAATACCTTATAATATAACGTAATATGCAGTGTATCATTGAAAATACCTTATAATATAACGTAATATGCAGTGTATCATTGAAAATACCTTGTAATATATAGTAGTTTATCATTGAAAATACCTTATAATATAACGTAATATGCAGTGTATCATTGGAAATACCTTATAATATATAGTAATTTTTTAGTGTATCATTGAAAATACCTAATAATATAACGTAATATTCTGTGTATCATTGAAAATACCTTATAATAAAACGTAATATGCAGTGTATCATTGAAAATACCTTATAATATAACGTAATATGCAGTGTATCATTGAAAATACCTTATAATATTTCGTAATATGCAGTGTATCATTGAAAATACCTTATAATATAACGTAATATGCAGTGTATCATTGAAAATACCTTATAATATAACGTAGTATGCAGTCTATCATGAAAAATACCTTATAAAATAATGTAATATGCAGTGTATCATTGAAAATACCTTATAATATAACGTGATATGCAGTGTATCATTGAAAATACCTTATAATATAACGAGATATGCAGTCTATCATTGAAAATACCTAATAATATAACGTAGTATGCAGTGTATCATTGAAAATACCCTATAATATAACGTAATATGCAGTGTATCATTGAAAATTCATTATAATATAACGTAATATGCGGTGTATCATTGAAAATACCTTATAATATAACGTAATATGCAGTGTATCATTGAAAATACCTTGTAATATATAGTAGTTTATCATTGAAAATACCTTATAATATAACGTAATATTCTGTGTATCATTGAAAATACCTTAGAATATATGGTAATTCTAGTCTATCAATGAAAATACCTTATAATATAACGTAATATGCAGTGTATCAATGAAAATACCTTATAATATAACGTAATATGCAGTGTATCATTGAAAATACCTTATAATATAACGTAATATGCAGTGTATCATTGAAGATACCTTATAATATATGGTAATTTGTAGTGTATCAATGAAAATACCTTATAATATAACGTAATATGCAGTGTATCATTGAAAATACCTTATAATATAACGTAATATGCAGTGTATCATTGGAAATACCTTATAATATATAGTAATTTTTTAGTGTATCATTGAAAATACCTAATAATATAACGTAATATTCTGTGTATCATTGAAAATACCTTATAATAAAACGTAATATGCAGTGTATCATTGAAAATACCTTATAATAAAACGTAATATGCAGTGTATCATTGAAGATACCTTATAATATATGGTAATTTGTAGTGTATCAATGAAAATACCTTTTAATATAACGTAATATGCAGTGTATCATTGAAAATACCTTATAATATAACGTAATATGCAGTGTATCATTGAAAATAATTTATAATATATCGTAATTTGTAGTGTATCAATGAAAATACGTTATAATATAACGTAATATGCAGAGTATCATTGGAAATACCTTATAATATAACGTAATATGCAGTGTATCATTGAAAATACCTTATAATATATAGTAGTTTATCATTGAAAATACCTTAGAATATATTGTAATTTGTAGTGTATCATTGAAAATACCTTGTAATATATAGTAGTTTATCATTGAAAATACCTTATAATATAACGTAATATTCTGTGTATCATTGAAAATACCTTATAATATAACGTAATATGCAGTGTATCATTGAAAATACCTTGTAATATATAGTTGTTTATCATTGAAAATACCTTATAATATAACGTAATATTCTGTGTATCAATGAAAATACCTTAGAATATATGGTAATTCTAGTCTATCAATGAAAATACCTTATAATATAACGTAATATGCAGTGTATCATTGAAAATTCCTTATAATATAACGTAATATGCAGTGTATCATTGAAAATACCTTATAATAAAACGTAATATGCAGTGTATCATTGAAGATACCTTATAATATATGGTAATTTGTAGTGTATCAATGAAAATACCTTATAATATAACGTAATATGCAGTGTATCATTGAAAATACCTTATAATATAACGTAATATGCAGTGTATCATTGGAAATACCTTATAATATATAGTAATTTTTTAGTGTATCATTGAAAATACCTAATAATATAACGTAATATTCTGTGTATCATTGAAAATACCTTATAATAAAACGTAATATGCAGTGTATCATTGAAAATACCTTATAATAAAACGTAATATGCAGTGTATCATTGAAGATACCTTATAATATATGGTAATTTGTAGTGTATCAATGAAAATACCTTATAATATAACGTAATATGCAGTGTATCATTGAAAATACCTTGTAATATATCGTAATTTGTAGTGTATCATTGGAAATACCTTATAATATTTAGTAGTTTATCATTGAAAATACCTTATTATAAAACGTAATATTCTGTGTATCATTGAAAATACCTTATAATATAACGTAATATGCAGTGTATCATTGAAAATACCTTATAATATAACGTAATATGCAGTGTATCATTGAAAATACCTTAGAATATATGGTAATTCTAGTCTATCAATGAAAATACCTTATAATATAACGTAATATGCAGTGTATCATTGAAAATTCCTTATAATATAACGTAATATGCAGTGTATCATTGAAAATACCTTATAATAAAACGTAATATGCAGTGTATCATTGAAGATACCTTATAATATATGGTAATTTGTAGTGTATCAATGAAAATACCTTATAATATAACGTAATATGCAGTGTATCATTGAAAATACCTTATAATATAACGTAATATGCAGTGTATCATTGGAAATACCTTATAATATATAGTAATTTTTTAGTGTATCATTGAAAATACCTAATAATATAACGTAATATTCTGTGTATCATTGAAAATACCTTATAATAAAACGTAATATGCAGTGTATCATTGAAAATACCTTATAATAAAACGTAATATGCAGTGTATCATTGAAGATACCTTATAATATATGGTAATTTGTAGTGTATCAATGAAAATACCTTATAATATAACGTAATATGCAGTGTATCATTGAAAATTCCTTATAATATAACGTAATATGCAGTGTATCATTGAAAATACCTTATAATAAAACGTAATATGCAGTGTATCATTGAAGATACCTTATAATATATGGTAATTTGTAGTGTATCAATGAAAATACCTTATAATATAACGTAATATGCAGTGTATCATTGAAAATACCTTATAATATAACGTAATATGCAGTGTATCATTGGAAATACCTTATAATATATAGTAATTTTTTAGTGTATCATTGAAAATACCTAATAATATAACGTAATATTCTGTGTATCATTGAAAATACCTTATAATAAAACGTAATATGCAGTGTATCATTGAAAATACCTTATAATAAAACGTAATATGCAGTGTATCATTGAAAATACCTTATAATATATGGTAATTTGTAGTGTATCAATGAAAATACCTTATAATATAACGTAATATGCAGTGTATCATTGAAAATACCTTGTAATATATCGTAATTTGTAGTGTATCATTGGAAATACCTTATAATATTTAGTAGTTTATCATTGAAAATACCTTATTATAAAACGTAATATTCTGTGTATCATTGAAAATACCTTATAATATAACGTAATATGCAGTGTATCATTGAAAATACCTTATAATATAACGTAATATGCAGTGTATCATTGAAAATACCTTAGAATATATGGTAATTCTAGTCTATCAATGAAAATACCTTATAAAATAACGTAATATGCAGTGTATCATTGAAAATACCTTATAATATAACGTAATATGCAGTGTATCATTGAAAATACCTTATAATAAAACGTAATATGCAGTGTATCATTGAAGATACCTTATAATATATGGTAATTTGTAGTGTATCAATGAAAATATCTTATAATATAACGTAATATGCAGTGTATCATTGAAAATACCTTATAATATAACGTAATATGCAGTGTATCATTGGAAATACCTTATAATATATAGTAATTTTTTAGTGTATCATTGAAAATACCTAATAATATAACGTAATATTCTGTGTATCATTGAAAATACCTTATAATAAAACGTAATATGCAGTGTATCATTGAAAATACCTTATAATAAAACGTAATATGCAGTGTATCATTGAAGATACCTTATAATATATGGTAATTTGTAGTGTATCAATGAAAATACCTTATAATATAACGTAATATGCAGTGTATCATTGAAAATACCTTATAATATAACGTAATATGCAGTGTATCATTGAAAATAATTTATAATATATCGTAATTTGTAGTGTATCAATGAAAATACGTTATAATATAACGTAATATGCAGTGTATCATTGGAAATACCTTATAATATAACGTAATATGCAGTGTATCATTGAAAATACCTTATAATATATAGTAGTTTATCATTGAAAATACCTTAGAATATATTGTAATTTGTAGTGTATCATTGAAAATACCTTGTAATATATAGTAGTTTATCATTGAAAATACCTTATAATATAACGTAATATTCTGTGTATCATTGAAAATACCTTATAATATAACGTAATATGCAGTGTATCATTGAAAATTCCTTATAATATAACGTAATATGCAGTGTATCATTGAAAATACCTTATAATAAAACGTAATATGCAGTGTATCATTGAAGATACCTTATAATATATGGTAATTTGTAGTGTATCAATGAAAATACCTTATAATATAACGTAATATGCAGTGTATCATTGAAAATACCTTATAATATAACGTAATATGCAGTGTATCATTGGAAATACCTTATAATATATAGTAATTTTTTAGTGTATCATTGAAAATACCTAATAATATAACGTAATATTCTGTGTATCATTGAAAATACCTTATAATAAAACGTAATATGCAGTGTATCATTGAAAATACCTTATAATAAAACGTAATATGCAGTGTATCATTGAAGATACCTTATAATATATGGTAATTTGTAGTGTATCAATGAAAATACCTTATAATATAACGTAATATGCAGTGTATCATTGAAAATACCTTATAATATAACGTAATATGCAGTGTATCATTGAAAATAATTTATAATATATCGTAATTTGTAGTGTATCAATGAAATACCTTATAATATAACGTAATATTTGCAGTCTATCAATGAAAATACCTTATAATATAACGTAATATGCAGTGTATCATTGAAAATTCCTTATAATATATCGTAATTTGTAGTGTATCATTGAAAATACCTTATAATATATAGTAGTTTATCATTGAAAATACCTTATAATATAACGTAATATTCTGTGTATCATTGAAAATACCTTATAATATAAGGTAATATGCTGTGTATCATTGAAAATACCTTATAATATATGGTAATTTGTACTGTATCAATGAAAATACCTTATAATATATCGTAATTTGTAGTGTATCAATGAAAATACCTTATAATATAACGTAATATGCAGTGTATCATTGAAAATACCTTATAATATATCGTAATTTGTAGTGTATCATTGAAAATACCTTATAATAAATCGTAATATGCAGTGTATCATTGAGAATACCTTATAATAAAACGTAATATGCAGTGTATCATTGAAAATACCTTATAATATAACGTAATATGCAGTGTATCATTGAAAATACATTATAATATAACGTAATATGCGGTGTATCATTGAAAATACCTTATAATATAACGTAATATGCAGTGTATCATTGAAAATACCTTGTAATATATAGTAGTTTATCATTGAAAATACCTTATAATATAACGTAATATGCAGTGTATCATTGGAAATACCTTATAATATATAGTAATTTTTTAGTGTATCATTGAAAATACCTAATAATATAACGTAATATTCTGTGTATCATTGAAAATACCTATAATAAAACGTAATATGCAGTGTATCATTGAAAATACCTTATAATATAACGTAATATGCAGTGTATCATTGAAAATACCTTATAATATTTCGTAATATGCAGTGTATCATTGAAAATACCTTATAATATAACGTAATATGCAGTGTATCATTGAAAATACCTTATAATATAACGTAGTATGCAGTCTATCATGAAAAATACCTTATAAAATAATGTAATATGCAGTGTATCATTGAAAATACCTTATAATATAACGTGATATGCAGTGTATCATTGAAAAATACCTTATAATATAACGAGATATGCAGTCTATCATTGAAAATACCTAATAATATAACGTAGTATGCAGTGTATCATTGAAAATACCTATAATATAACGTAATATGCAGTGTATCATTGAAAATACATTATAATATAACGTAATATGCGGTGTATCATTGAAAATACCTTATAATATAACGTAATATGCAGTGTATCATTGAAAATACCTTGTAATATATAGTAGTTTATCATTGAAAATACCTTATAATATAACGTAATATTCTGTGTATCATTGAAAATACCTTAGAATATATGGTAATTCTAGTCTATCAATGAAAATACCTTATAATATAACGTAATATGCAGTGTATCAATGAAAATACCTTATAATATAACGTAATATGCAGTGTATCATTGAAAATACCTTATAATAAAACGTAATATGCAGTGTATCATTGAAGATACCTTATAATATATGGTAATTTGTAGTGTATCAATGAAAATACCTTATAATATAACGTAATATGCAGTGTATCATTGAAAATACCTTATAATATAACGTAATATGCAGTGTATCATTGGAAATACCTTATAATATATAGTAATTTTTTAGTGTATCATTGAAAATACCTAATAATATAACGTAATATTCTGTGTATCATTGAAAATACCTTATAATAAAACGTAATATGCAGTGTATCATTGAAAATACCTTATAATAAAACGTAATATGCAGTGTATCATTGAAGATACCTTATAATATATGGTAATTTGTAGTGTATCAATGAAAATACCTTATAATATAACGTAATATGCAGTGTATCATTGAAAATACCTTATAATATAACGTAATATGCAGTGTATCATTGAAAATAATTTATAATATATCGTAATTTGTAGTGTATCAATGAAAATACGTTATAATATAACGTAATATGCAGAGTATCATTGGAAATACCTTATAATATAACGTAATATGCAGTGTATCATTGAAAATACCTTATAATATATAGTAGTTTATCATTGAAAATACCTTAGAATATATTGTAATTTGTAGTGTATCATTGAAAATACCTTGTAATATATAGTAGTTTATCATTGAAAATACCTTATAATATAACGTAATATTCTGTGTATCATTGAAAATACCTTATAATATAACGTAATATGCAGTGTATCATTGAAAATACCTTGTAATATATAGTTGTTTATCATTGAAAATACCTTATAATATAACGTAATATTCTGTGTATCAATGAAAATACCTTAGAATATATGGTAATTCTAGTCTATCAATGAAAATACCTTATAATATAACGTAATATGCAGTGTATCATTGAAAATTCCTTATAATATAACGTAATATGCAGTGTATCATTGAAAATACCTTATAATAAAACGTAATATGCAGTGTATCATTGAAGATACCTTATAATATATGGTAATTTGTAGTGTATCAATGAAAATACCTTATAATATAACGTAATATGCAGTGTATCATTGAAAATACCTTATAATATAACGTAATATGCAGTGTATCATTGGAAATACCTTATAATATATAGTAATTTTTTAGTGTATCATTGAAAATACCTAATAATATAACGTAATATTCTGTGTATCATTGAAAATACCTTATAATAAAACGTAATATGCAGTGTATCATTGAAAATACCTTATAATAAAACGTAATATGCAGTGTATCATTGAAAATACCTTATAATATATGGTAATTTGTAGTGTATCAATGAAAATACCTTATAATATAACGTAATATGCAGTGTATCATTGAAAATACCTTGTAATATATCGTAATTTGTAGTGTATCATTGGAAATACCTTATAATATTTAGTAGTTTATCATTGAAAATACCTTATTATAAAACGTAATATTCTGTGTATCATTGAAAATACCTTATAATATAACGTAATATGCAGTGTATCATTGAAAATACCTTATAATATAACGTAATATGCAGTGTATCATTGAAAATACCTTAGAATATATGGTAATTCTAGTCTATCAATGAAAATACCTTATAATATAACGTAATATGCAGTGTATCATTGAAAATTCCTTATAATATAACGTAATATGCAGTGTATCATTGGAAATACCTTATAATAAAACGTAATATGCAGTGTATCATTGAAGATACCTTATAATATATGGTAATTTGTAGTGTATCAATGAAAATATCTTATAATATAACGTAATATGCAGTGTATCATTGAAAATACCTTATAATATAACGTAATATGCAGTGTATCATTGGAAATACCTTATAATATATAGTAATTTTTTAGTGTATCATTGAAAATACCTAATAATATAACGTAATATTCTGTGTATCATTGAAAATACCTTATAATAAAACGTAATATGCAGTGTATCATTGAAAATACCTTATAATAAAACGTAATATGCAGTGTATCATTGAAGATACCTTATAATATATGGTAATTTGTAGTGTATCAATGAAAATACCTTTTAATATAACGTAATATGCAGTGTATCATTGAAAATACCTTATAATATAACGTAATATGCAGTGTATCATTGAAAATAATTTATAATATATCGTAATTTGTAGTGTATCAATGAAAATACGTTATAATATAACGTAATATGCAGAGTATCATTGGAAATACCTTATAATATAACGTAATATGCAGTGTATCATTGAAAATACCTTATAATATATAGTAGTTTATCATTGAAAATACCTTAGAATATATTGTAATTTGTAGTGTATCATTGAAAATACCTTGTAATATATAGTAGTTTATCATTGAAAATACCTTATAATATAACGTAATATTCTGTGTATCATTGAAAATACCTTATAATATAACGTAATATGCAGTGTATCATTGAAAATTCCTTATAATATAACGTAATATGCAGTGTATCATTGAAAATACCTTATAATAAAACGTAATATGCAGTGTATCATTGAAGATACCTTATAATATATGGTAATTTGTAGTGTATCAATGAAAATACCTTATAATATAACGTAATATGCAGTGTATCATTGAAAATACCTTATAATATAACGTAATATGCAGTGTATCATTGGAAATACCTTATAATATATAGTAATTTTTTAGTGTATCATTGAAAATACCTAATAATATAACGTAATATTCTGTGTATCATTGAAAATACCTTATAATAAAACGTAATATGCAGTGTATCATTGAAAATACCTTATAATAAACGTAATATGCAGTGTATCATTGAAGATACCTTATAATATATGGTAATTTGTAGTGTATCAATGAAAATACCTTATAATATAACGTAATATGCAGTGTATCATTGAAAATACCTTATAATATAACGTAATATGCAGTGTATCATTGAAAATAATTTATAATATATCGTAATTTGTAGTGTATCAATGAAAATACCTTATAATATAACGTAATATTTGCAGTCTATCAATGAAAATACCTTATAATATAACGTAATATGCAGTGTATCATGAAAATTCCTTATAATATAACGTAATATGCAGTGTATCATTGAAAATACCTTATAATAAAACGTAATATGCAGTGTATCATTGAAGATACCTTATAATATATGGTAATTTGTAGTGTATCAATGAAAATACCTTATAATATAACGTAATATGCAGTGTATCATTGAAAATACCTTATAATATAACGTAATATGCAGTGTATCATTGAAAATAATTTATAATATATCGTAATTTGTAGTGTATCAATGAAAATACCTTATAATATAACGTAATATTTGCAGTCTATCAATGAAAATACCTTATAATATAACGTAATATGCAGTGTATCATTGAAAATTCCTTATAATATAACGTAATATGCAGTGTATCATTGAAAATACCTTATAATAAAACGTAATATGCAGTGTATCATTGAAGATACCTTATAATATATGGTAATTTGTAGTGTATCAATGAAAATACCTTATAATATAACGTAATATGCAGTGTATCATTGAAAATACCTTATAATATAACGTAATATGCAGTGTATCATTGATGATACCTTATAATATATGGTAATTTGTAGTGTATCATTGAAAATACCTAATAATATAACGTAATATGCAGTGTATCATCGAAAATACCTTATAATAAAACGTAATATGCAGTGTATCATTGAAAATACCTTATAATATAACGTAATATGCAGTGTATCATTGAAAATACCTTGTAATATATCGTAATTTGTAGTGTATCATTGGAAATACCTTATAATATTTAGTAGTTTATCATTGAAAATACCTTATTATAAAACGTAATATTCTGTGTATCATTGAAAATACCTTATAATATAACGTAATATGCAGTGTATCATTGAAAATACCTTATAATATAACGTAATATGCAGTGTATCATTGAAAATACCTTAGAATATATGGTAATTGTAGTCTATCAATGAAAATATCTTATAATATAACGTAATATGCAGTGTATCAGTGAAAATACATTATAATATATCGTAATTTGTAGTGTATCATTGAAAATACCTTATAATATATAGTAGTTTATCATTGAAAATACCTTATAATATAACGTAATATTCTGTGTATCATTGAAAATACCTTATAATATAACGTAATATGCAGTGTATCATTGAAAATACATTATAATATAACGTAATATGCGGTGTATCATTGAAAATACCTTATAAAATAATGTAATATGCAGTGTATCATTGAAAATACCTTATAATATAACGTAATATGCAGTGTATCATTGAAAATACCTTATAATATAACGTAGTATGCAGTCTATCATGAAAAATACCTTATAAAATAATGTAATATGCAGTGTATCATTGAAAATACCTTATAATATA
Organism: Lasioglossum lativentre; assembly: GCA_916610255.1. NCBI lineage: Eukaryota > Metazoa > Arthropoda > Insecta > Hymenoptera > Halictidae > Lasioglossum > Lasioglossum lativentre. The sequence goes on from CAKAJI010000627.1 coordinate 37,304, forward strand.
ACGTGATATGCAGTGTATCATTGAAAATACCTTATAATATAACGAGATATGCAGTCTATCATTGAAAATACCTAATAATATAACGTAGTATGCAGTGTATCATTGAAAATACCCTATAATATAACGTAATATGCAGTGTATCATTGAAAATACATTATAATATAACTTAATATGCAGTGTATCATTGAAAATACCTTGTAATATATAGTAGTTTATCATTGAAAATACCTTATAATATAACGTAATATTCTGTGTATCATTGAAAATACCTTATAATATAACGTAATATGCAGTGTATCATTGAAAATACCTTATAATATTTCGTAATATGCAGTGTATCATTGAAAATACCTTATAATATAACGTAATATGCAGTGTATCATTGAAAATACCTTATAATATAACGTAGTATGCAGTCTATCATGAAAAATACCTTATAAAATAATGTAATATGCAGTGTATCATTGAAAATACCTTATAATATAACGTGATATGCAGTGTATCATTGAAAATACCTTATAATATAACGAGATATGCAGTCTATCATTGAAAATACCTAATAATATAACGTAGTATGCAGTGTATCATTGAAAATACCCTATAATATAACGTAATATGCAGTGTATCATTGAAAATACATTATAATATAACGTAATATGGGGTGTATCATTGAAAATACCTTATAATATAACGTAATATGCAGTGTATCATTGAAAATACCTTGTAATATATAGTAGTTTATCATTGAAAATACCTTATAATATAACGTAATATTCTGTGTATCATTGAAAATACCTTATAATATAACGTAATATGCAGTGTATCATTGAAAATACCTTATAATATAAGTTGTTTATCATTGAAAATACCTTATAATATAACGTAATATTCTGTGTATCATTGAAAATACCTTAGAATATATGGTAATTCTAGTCTATCAATGAAAATACCTTATAATATAACGTAATATGCAGTGTATCATTGAAAATTCCTTATAATATAACGTAATATGCAGTGTATCATTGAAAATACCTTATAATAAACGTAATATGCAGTGTATCATTGAAGATACCTTATAATATATGGTAATTTGTAGTGTATCAATGAAAATACCTTATAATATAACGTAATATGCAGTGTATAATTGAAAATACCTTATAATATAACGTAATATGCAGTGTATCCTTGGAAATACCTTATAATATATAGTAATTTTTTAGTGTATCATTGAAAATACCTAATAATATAACGTAATATTCTGTGTATCATTGAAAATACCTTATAATAAAACGTAATATGCAGTGTATCATTGAAAATACCTTATAATAAAACGTAATATGCAGTGTATCATTGAAGATACCTTATAATATATGGTAATTTGTAGTGTATCAATGAAAATACCTTATAATATAACGTAATATGCAGTGTATCATTGATGATACCTTATAATATATGGTAATTTGTAGTGTATCATTGAAAATACCTAATAATATAACGTAATATGCAGTGTATCATCGAAAATACCTTATAATAAAACGTAATATGCATTGTATCATTGAAAATACCTTATAATATAACGTAATATGCAGTGTATCATTGAAAATACCTTGTAATATATCGTAATTTGTAGTGTATCATTGGAAATACCTTATAATATTTAGTAGTTTATCATTGAAAATACCTTATTATAAAACGTAATATTCTGTGTATCATTGAAAATACCTTATAATATAACGTAATATGCAGTGTATCATTGAAAATACCTTATAATATAACGTAATATGCAGTGTATCATTGAAAATACCTTAGAATATATGGTAATTGTAGTCTATCAATGAAAATACCTTATAATATAACGTAATATGCAGTGTATCAGTGAAAATACATTATAATATATCGTAATTTGTAGTGTATCATTGAAAATACCTTATAATATATAGTAGTTTATCATTGAAAATACCTTATAATATAACGTAATATTCTGTGTATCATTGAAAATACCTTATAATATAACGTAATATGCAGTGTATCATTGAAAATACCTTAGAATATATGGTAATTCTAGTCTATCAATGAAAATACCTTATAATATAACGTAATATGCAGCGTATCAGTGAAAATACCTTATAATATATCGTAATTTGTAGTGTATCATTGAAAATACCTTATAATATATAGTAGTTTATCATTGAAAATACCTTATAATATAACGTAATCTGCTGTGTATCATTGAAAATACCTTATCATATATCGCAATTTGTAGTGTATCAATGAAAATACCGTATAATATAACGTAATATGCAGTGTATCATTGAAAATACCTTATAATATAACGTAATATGCAGTGTATCATTGAAAATACCTTATAATATAACGTAATATGCAGTGTATCATTGAAAATACCTTATAATATAACGTAATATGCAGTGTATCATTGAAAATACCTTAGAATATATGGTAATTCTAGTCTATCAATGAAAATACCTTATAATATAACGTAATATGCAGTGTATCATTGAAAATACCTTATAATATATCGCAATTTGTAGTGTATCATTGAAAATACCTTATAATATATTGTAATTTGTAGTGTATCAATGAAAATACCTTATAATATAACGTAATATTCTGTGTATCATTGAAAATACCTTATAATAAAACGTAATTTGTAGTGTATCATTGAAAATACCTTATAATATATAGTAGTTTATCATTGAAAATACCTTATAATATATAGTAGTTTATCATTGAAAATACCTTATAATATAACGTAATATGCTGTGTATCATTGAAAATACCTTATAATATATCGTAATTTGTAGTGTATCAATGAAAATACCTTATAATATAAAGTAATATGCAGTGTATCATTGAAAATACCTTATAATATATCGTAATTTGTAGTGTATCATTGAAAATACCTTATAATATAACGTAATATGCAGTGTATCATTGAAAATACCTTATAATATAACGTAATATGCAGTGTATCATTGAAAATACCTTAGAATATATGGTAATTCTAGTCTATCAATGAAAATACCTTATAATATAACGTAATATGCAGTGTATCAGTGAAAATACCTTATAATATATCGTAATTTGTAGTGTATCATTGAAAATACCTTATAATATATAGTAGTTTATCATTGAAAATACCTTATAATATAACGTAATCTGCTGTGTATCATTGAAAATACCTTATCATATATCGCAATTTGTAGTGTATCAATGAAAATACCGTATAATATAACGTAATATGCAGTGTATCATTGAAAATACCTTATAATATAACGTAATATGCAGTGTATCATTGAAAATACCTTATAATATAACGTAATATGCAGTGTATCATTGAAAATACCTTATAATATAACGTAATATGCAGTGTATCATTGAAAATACCTTAGAATATATGGTAATTCTAGTCTATCAATGAAAATACCTTAGAATATAACGTAATATGCAGTGTATCATTGAAAATACCTTATAATATATCGCAATTTGTAGTGTATCATTGAAAATACCTTATAATATATTGTAATTTGTAGTGTATCAATGAAAATACCTTATAATATAACGTAATATTCTGTGTATCATTGAAAATACCTTATAATAAAACGTAATATGCATTGTATCATTGAAAATACCTTATAATAAAACGTAATATGCAGTGTATCATTGAAAATACCTTAGAATATATGGTAATTGTAATCTATCAATGAAAATACCTTATAATATATCGTAATTTGTAGTGTATCAATGAAAATACCTTATAATATAACGTAATATTCTGTGTATCATTGAAAATACCTTATAATATAACGTAATATGCAGTGTATCATTGAAAATACCTTATAATATAACGTAATATGCAGTGTATCATTGAAAATACCTTATAATATAACGTAATATGCAGTTTATCATTGAAAATACCTTATAATATAACGTAATATGCAGTGTATGATTGAAAATACCTTATAATATAACGTAATATGCGGTGTATCATTGAAAATACCGTAGAATATATGGTAATTATAGTCTTTCAATGAAAATACATTATAATATAAGGTAATATGCAGTGTATCATTGAAAATACCTTATAATATAACGTAATATGCAGTGCATCATTGAAAATACCTTATAATATAACGTAATATGCAGTGTATCATTGAAAATACCTTATAATATAACGTAATATGCAGTGTATCATTGAAAATAATTTATAATATATCGTAATTTGTAGTGTATCAATGAAAATACCTTATAATATAACGTAATATGCAGTGTATCATTGAAAATACATTATAATATAACGTAATATGCGGTGTATCATTGAAAATACCTTATAATATAACGTAATATGCAGTGTATCATTGAAAATACCTTATAATATAACGTAATATGCAATGTATCATTGGAAATACCTTAGAATATATGGTAATTCTAGGCTATCAATGAAAATACCTTATAATATAACGTAATATGCAGTGTATTATTGAAAATTCCTTATAATATAACGTAATATTCTGTGTATCATTGAAAATACCTTATAATATAACGTAATATGCAGTGTATCATTGAAAATACCTTATAATATAACGTAATATGCAGTGTATCATTGAAAATACCTTATAATATAACGTAATATGCAGTGTATCATTGAAAATACCTTATAATATAACGTAATATGCAGTGTATCATTGAAAATACCTTATAATATAACGTAATATGCAGTGTATCATTGAAAATACCTTGTAATATATCGTAATTTGTAGTGTATCATTGGAAATACCTTATAATATTTAGTAGTTTATCATTGAAAATACCTTATTATAAAACGTAATATTCTGTGTATCATTGAAAATACCTTATTATAAAACGTAATATTCTGTGTATCATTGAAAATACCTTATAATATAACGTAATATGCAGTGTATCATTGAAAATACCTTATAATATGACGTAATATGCAGTGTATCATTGAAAATACCTTATAATAAATCGTTATATGCAGTGTATCATTGAGAATACCTTATAATAAAACGTAATATGCAGTGTATCATTGAAAATACCTTATAATATAACGTAATATGCAGTGTATCATTGAAAATACATTATAATATAACGTAATATGCGGTGTATCATTGAAAATACCTTATAATATATCGTAATTTGTAGTGTATCATTGAAAATACCTTATAATATATGGTAATTTGTAGTGCATCATTGAAAATACCTTATAATATAACGTAATATGCAGTGTATCATTGAAAATACCTTATAATATATCGTAATTTGTAGTGTATCATTGAAAATACCTTATAATATATGGTAATTTGTAGTGCATCAATGAAAATACCTTATAATATAAAGTAATATGCAGTGTATCATTGAAAATACCTTATAATATATCGTAATTTGTAGTGTATCATTGAAAATACCTTATAATATATAGTAGTTTATCATTGAAAATACCTTATAATATATAGTAGTTTATCATTGAAAATACCTTATAATATAACGTAATATGCTGTGTATCATTGAAAATACCTTATAATATATCGTAATTTGTAGTGTATCAATGAAAATACCTTATAATATAAAGTAATATGCAGTGTATCATTGAAAATACCTTATAATATATCGTAATTTGTAGTGTATCATTGAAAATACCATATAATATAACGTAATATGCAGTGAATCATTGAAAATACCTTATAATATAACGTAATATGCAGTGTATCATTGAAAATACCTTATAATATGACGTAATATGCAGTGTATCATTGAAAATACCTTATAATAAATCGTTATATGCAGTGTATCATTGAGAATACCTTATAATAAAACGTAATATGCAGTGTATCATTGAAAATACCTTATAATATAACGTAATATGCAGTGTATCATTGAAAATACATTATAATATAACGTATATGCGGTGTATCATTGAAAATACCTTATAATATATCGTAATTTGTAGTGTATCATTGAAAATACCTTATAATATATGTTAATTTGTAGTGCATCATTGAAAATACCTTATAATATAACGTAATATGCAGTGTATCATTGAAAATACCTTATAATATATCGTAATTTGTAGTGTATCATTGAAAATACCTTATAATATATAGTAGTTTATCATTGAAAATACCTTATAATATATAGTAGTTTATCATTGAAAATACCTTATAATATAACGTAATATGCTGTGTATCATTGAAAATACCTTATAATATATCGTTAATTTGTAGTGTATCAATGAAAATACCTTATAATATAAAGTAATATGCAGTGTATCATTGAAAATACCTTATAATATATCGTAATTTGTAGTGTATCATTGAAAATACCTTATAATATATGGTAATTTGTAGTGCATCAATGAAAATACCTTATAATATAAAGTAATATGCAGTGTATCATTGAAAATACCTTATAATATATCGTAATTTGTAGTGTATCATTGAAAATACCTTATAATATAACGTAATATGCAGTGTATCATTGAAAATACTTATAATATAACGTAATATGCAGTGTATCATTGAAAATACCTTATAATATAACGTAATATGCAGTGTATCATTGAAAATACCTTATAATATAACGTAATATGCAGTGTATCATTGAAAATACCTTGTAATATATCGTAATTTGTAGTGTATCATTGGAAATACCTTATAATATTTAGTAGTTTATCATTGAAAATACCTTATTATAAAACGTAATATTCTGTGTATCATTGAAAATACCTTATTATAAAACGTAATATTCTGTGTATCATTGAAAATACCTTATAATATAACGTAATATGCAGTGTATCATTGAAAATACCTTATAATATGACGTAATATGCAGTGTATCATTGAAAATACCTTATAATAAATCGTAATATGCAGTGTATCATTGAGAATACCTTATAATAAAACGTAATATGCAGTGTATCATTGAAAATACCTTATAATATAACGTAATATGCAGTGTATCATTGAAAATACATTATAATATAACGTAATATGCGGTGTATCATTGAAAATACCTTATAATATATCGTAATTTGTAGTGTATCATTGAAAATACCTTATAATATAGCAGTGTATCATTGAAAATACCTTATAATATAACGTAATATGCAGTGTATCATTGAAAATACCTTATAATATATCGTAATTTGTAGTGTATCATTGAAAATACCTTTATAATATATGGTAATTTGTAGTGCATCATTGAAAATACCTTATAATATAAAGTAATATGCAGTGTATCATTGAAATACCTTATAATATATCGTAATTTGTAGTGTATCATTGAAAATACCTTATAATATATAGTAGTTTATCATTGAAAATACCTTATAATATATAGTAGTTTATCATTGAAAATACCTTATAATATAACGTAATATGCTGTGTATCATTGAAAATACCTTATAATATATCGTAATTTGTAGTGTATCAATGAAAATACCTTATAATATAAAGTAATATGCAGTGTATCATTGAAAATACCTTATAATATATCGTAATTTGTAGTGTATCATTGAAAATACCATATAATATAACGTAATATGCAGTGAATCATTGAAAATACCTTATAATATAACGTAATATGCAGTGTATCATTGAAAATACCTTATAATATGACGTAATATGCAGTGTATCATTGAAAATACCTTATAATAAATCGTAATATGCAGTGTATCATTGAGAATACCTTATAATAAAAACGTAATATGCAGTGTATCATTGAAAATACCTTATAATATAACGTAATATGCAGTGTATCATTGAAAATACATTATAATATAACGTAATATGCGGTGTATCATTGAAAATACCTTATAATATATCG